>JAVCKT010027713.1:11127-29478 GCA_032273925.1 Rhynchotus rufescens | reverse complement strand
GCGCGCGCCCCAACGGCCCCGCAGCGGGGCCCCAACGGCTCTGCGCGCGCCCCAACGGCCCCGCGCGCGCCCCAACGGCCCCGCAGCTGGGCCACAACGGCCCCGCGCGCGTCCCAACGGCTCCGCGCGCGCCCCAACGGCCCCACGGATCCACAGCGGCCCGTGTGGCGCTGGGAGCAGCGCCAGGGGCACTCGCACCCGGCCAGCCGCCACCCGCCGCAGGAGGAGGCAACTGGGGGGCCCTTCCCCTCTTCCCAAGGACTGGACGGGGTTGTCCCCAGGGATGTTGTGGGGATGTGGGTGCTGTGCAAGGGCTCAACCTGCGCATGGCCCCTCGCAGGCACTGCTGTCCCTGAGGCGTGAACCCCACCTCGGCCACAGGCCTGGGGGTTTCAGGGCTGTGCGCCCTGTGCCTTGGCCTCGCACCGCGTCCTGCCCTGCCAGAGTCACTTCAGAGTTCCCTAGACCTGGTGGGCCTGGGTGCAGGTCTGCCTTGAAGGCACGGGGCTCCGGCTTCAAAGAAACACTTTCAATATGTGCTCAGAGGTTATTTGAATTCTACAGAACCCGAGATGTCTCACGGAGGCCACTGGCTCTGCTGCTCACCACTTTTGAAAGCCAGGCTCCTCAATAGGAACCTAAGCAGTCATTTTTTAAAATGTTGGGCAGTATATCGTGCCAGAGAACAGTAGCATTGAGCCATTCTGTTTCCCCCACCAAAGACTAGGCAGCCCCTCCACTCACGTTTTATGCATGTCAGATCAGTGGTGCTATCTGCAGAGTTATCGTTGCCATTAACTGCAGTATCCTGGTACTTCATCATCGCGTCAGCCATTGCTTAGTGCCATGACGCGTTTCCCCGTGTTGTGACACAGCTTCGTCATGCAAAGACGTTGTGTTGAGTGCTAGAGATACCTAGGATATATATTTATTTATTCACCATCACCACAGAGGTATCTATTCATAAATGAAATAAATACATCCTGAGTACTATTGACATCCGGCAAACAAAGCCTGTGAGAGACTCATTAAAATCAGAGCTGTCCAGTAAGCCCTGCAGCCTCCTGGCTAGCTGGCCTATTTCATTTCTTCCCTAATTCCCTGTCCAGGATAGTTCACTATTCCAGCCTATTGCTTTATTTCATTCTGTGAACTCCACTCCGCAGTGAAGGAGCACTTTGCTCTTTCAGCGGTATTTGCCGCAAAGCTCTGTGCCCAACTCGACTATTTGCTGCTAATTAATGCCTGATTTTTTTTTTTTTTTTTTTTTTGCTATGGAAAGAAGATAAAACTTTGATTAGATACACACACATGCACATATACCAACATTAACTCTTCTGTGTCTGAAGAATAAATGACATGAAATCCAGATGCTGAAAGATCAGTTAGAAAATTCCCATTGACTTCAGTGAGATCAAGATTTCACATGTGGTACCCAGAACTTTGTGCTTTCCACATTCATCCACCAAATATAATTTCTCTTTATCCTAATTTACCCATTCTATTTAATTCCATAATTCTGATGAAACACCTCTACATATTTCATGTGCTCTGAGAGGATTTCTCAGTCAAATCCTTGCTACTGCAATCTATACAACACTGATTTTTCATTCTTTTATTTTTTCCCAGTTTTTCTGCGACTCAGAAGAATTAACACCTTTGATCTTGCTATTTAGAGACTTTTATTTCAAGCACTCAAGTTGCAGTTCATGACAATTAGCTCCTGGAATTTTGCTGCAGTCTTCCCTTTCCATGCAAGTAGCTCCCATGTGTACAGCCTTTTTTATTTTCCTCATGTTTAAATAACATGGAACTTGGAACAATACGTGGAGGGTAAATCATGGAGGAATTTGGTCTTCAAGCTCGATGAAGCTCTAAACAACCCTCTCCAAATGTCCTGAGGAACATGAGGTGAAATCATCCACTATTAAGGAGTAGTGGGACAGCACAGGGCTTTAGCACATCAAAAACGTGGGTTTGGGAATTTGCTTCTAAGTCAAATGGGAGAGAGTGTTTTCGTCTTCAGGCAGGGGAGAGACAAGCTATGACATGTACTGTTTTAATTTTCCATTTGAAGGAGCTGTTTGCAGTGTCTTTTTGATAATCCTGGAAGAAGCCAGTTGTCCTACAGAAGCCTGCAGAGGAGTCTGTGCAAGCATCTCCATTTGCAGGGTAAGAAGGGAATTTATGAGGAATTGGTGAACTTCCTGTATGCAGTCCTAATGCCTGAAGCCAAATAATTCTTCACGTTACACCTTTAGAAACTTGCACAACATAACTGAAAAGTGAGTCTTGGCCTTTTGGGACCCTTATTTTAATGCTTGTCTGAGCTTTATTACTTATTCATAACTAAAAATCAGGAGTTTAAAGATATTGTTTCTAAAAGTTGATGATTTTGTTGATCCCTGCCTGCTGCCTGGCAGCGTTTTAGACATTATGTCTGCATAAAGACTGCTCAGTGCAGTTCAGCCCTCACTTGCTTTGCCAAAGCTGATTCCATTGTTTGTTGCTGAAGAAAGATTGAGAGCTGCTGTTCCCGCTGTCTGATACGTAAGAACAGTGGAACAGTCGGTGAAAATGAAAGTTTACAAATCTACTACCAGTAAAAGAAAATATTACTTCAAGCCATGTGATTTTAGACAAGGGAACTCATTGCCACTGTAGATAATCGAGGTCAAGAACTTCCTAAGTCAGCAAAGGAAAAAGCTCCTACCTTTTACATGGATCACAAGAATATTTAAATCTATAACAGTTAAACTAAAACAAATATGTACAGAAAGAGATACAAAACCTGAGGTTGCAGATTCTTAGTCAATCTGAATATAAGCATGTGAGATAAAGAGAGATACTAGGTGGATTATAACACACCTTTACTGAGGATTCCTGGAACTTTTATTTGAAACTTCCGATTCTGGCTCCTCCTGAGACAGATTAAAGATCTGAAGAGAACAGGTCATATCACAAAATGAAACATCTATGTTTATTTTGAACTAAGAAGAGATTTCAAAATAATTAGTTGTTTCAATGTGTGAGTGACCATGTGGCCAACAAAATTGTAACATTCTGCCTGCCGTGGTGGCGCTTTGTTAAGCACGATCAGCTTAGGATGTAGCACGTGAAGAAGTTACCACAGAGGAGGTCAGGGTGTACATTTACAAGTAAAGGAAGTCCCTGTGTGTGCATGAGATAGGGTAAGCTGCCCTAGGTAATGTCCCTGGCATCCCTGAGTGGAGGTGTGCACACAGGCTGTTGGTGTCAAGCAGGTTGTACCCTAAATTCACAGTTTCACCTTACCCTGTATTCAAGGCCAGGTTAAGGTTCTTCCACCCTGCTAAAGCGCTTGAGATGCAGACACCTACCACGTCTTGCTTAAGGCTGTGGAGGGAACAGCCTGTGAAGGAGCTGCTTTGATTGCTCCTGCTGAAGGATGAAGTGCATAGCTGGGGAAGCCAACCCACTGACCTGGGCAAGCAAAGCCCTGGTAGCCTGGCGTAATCCCGCGTGTGACTGCGTGCCTGCCCCTGTGCAGGGGACAAACAGCAGAGCCTATGTGCCGTGGGCCACCCGCTTCACGGGCTGTGCTTCGTGAGGCTCGGCAAGGCTGGCGCAGGGCAGGCACGTTCCTGCACCCTCACACACGGCTGCCTCTCGCGTCTTCCAGCTGTTCAGCTGCCTGCTGGTCCAGCCACGCCGCCCCTGCCACTTGTCCTGAGTCCATGCTCTGGTGTAGAAGAGACATGTGTTGCTGCTGCTGTTGAGCAGGTGAGATGGGCTTTCTTATTTCTGTCCATGTTTGTACCATGCAAAAATAAAAAAAATAGAGAAATGATAGCCACTCAACTTGGCAGTACGTTGTTCAGTGTATCTCACTCTGCTGCTCAGATTTACCCCAGTGCAGGCAGCAGAAATACATGTTTTAGGACATTCCAAATTCCACCTATGAAGATGACTTTTACAGCGTACGAGGCTTTTGCTTAACATAGCCATTTAGTCATTACTGAGATTTTTGCTGTGATTATGAAAGTAGAGGCTATACTAGCACACTGAACTAATGCTGTTTGCCATATGCTGCAGTAGATCTTCACCAAATCAAAACTTGCTCTAATATCCATAGGATATTAGCTAGCTCTCACTAGCTCTGGTTCTGCGGTTCCATGCAGTGATCTAAAGTTTCATTAGTGTACGAGGACACAAATGAGTTGACTCAGTCCTCAAGACTGACTAGTAACAGCGAGGAGGTTCCACCTGGCCACATGATAGGCTTTTTCCCTCCATTATCCTAGGGTTTGTTCCCAGGAAGAGAGAGACATAACCACTGTTTAAGGGATGCAGATGAATTGTGCCCACCGACTGAACGGAGATGGTTGCACAGTTTTAAAAAGCACCTAAGGAACTTTAGTGCTTTATGATGCCATCACATGTATTTCTTCAGTGATTCGAGGCAGCCCTCCTCATTCTCAGCCCTTGTTGCAGTCCCGCCCGCTGCTTTGTGCTGCCACAGCTGTTTGTTTGGCTGTGGGCGGCCCAGGGGTGGGAAGAAGCAGCTGGAGGGGTGGGAGAGCTGCTTACACTGGCTTGAGCAGCTCCACCACTGAATGTGTAACCGGGGCCTAGGATCCCCCAAAGTTGCATAGCAGGCCGTCCTGTTTCAAGATCTCCTCAGAACCATCCTGATATTCTTTGTATATTAGGTAGGTGGAAACCGTACTATTTCAGATGCAATTGTATGCTAATTCCTGGTAAATTCGTGGTGACTGTTCTGTATCAGTTTCCATTAGAAATGTAACATCAAGTGGGAGCGCAGAAAAGCAGCAACAGCAGCAATTATGCACGCGATCATCACAAAGAGTTTCAACATCTCGCCTGAATAAGGCCTGAGTAGTCAGAAAGCAAATTCTTCCACATGAATTTGGTTTACTTTACTAAATGACGGCAATTATCAGTGGCATTAAAATATATTATGTGGGTATTTTTCACATAATTCTGTGACAGTGAGGATTCTGCATTAAAAACAACATCTTCTGCTAAGCCTAAAAGCACTGTCATACCCCAGATAGATAGTAATGTTCTGGAAAAATCCCATAATATCAGGTCCTTTCCCCCGGATTGTTAGAACATTTCCTGAGAAGCTTCCAAAGCCAGTTCCTAACATCTAAAGAAAAAAAAAAGAAATTAGTTAATAAAATTTCCTCTTAATATTTGATCCACTGAAAGTGCTTAAGGGGCTTTTCAGAAGACAACGATTCTCATGCAGCTGATGATTCAATAGAATCAAAATATGCTTTTTTTTTCTTTCTTTAAAAACATCTGGTAGAAAATCTACTTTCACAAGATGCTGAAAGGCTCTCTTAAATCCCCCCAAATTCTTCCTAATAGCTTCTGTAAGTATCTGTGGAGCTTCAGTAACTCAGGGAATTTTGATATTATTAAATTGCAGAAATTTTCACATTTTTAATTATTTCCTCAAAACTGG
The DNA here is from genome assembly GCA_032273925.1 of Rhynchotus rufescens. Classification (NCBI taxonomy): domain Eukaryota; kingdom Metazoa; phylum Chordata; class Aves; order Tinamiformes; family Tinamidae; genus Rhynchotus; species Rhynchotus rufescens. Next base: position 24,005 of record JAVCKT010027713.1, on the reverse strand, counting down.
CCTTATTTTAACAAGCATTTCAAAACCTCCCTTTCAAGTTAGCCCAAAGGTCATGCTCCTATTTTATAATTTTTTTTCAGTAGAGTTCTTGATGACTTCTGGTAAAATTACATTACGTTAAGGGAGTTATCTGCCTTTGCAAATATCCAAAAAAAATGAAAGAAAAAGAAAAAGCCTTACTCATCCTTTTAAGAAGTGCAGAAAACTCAGTGTTGGAATATGTGGATTTTTATATGCTTGATGGTAATTTTGGTCAGGTCAGAATACAGCCACTGATTTGTCGTTTTGAGTCAGTGATGTGGACTGTCTACAGAGCCCTAAATGAGTTATCCACGAGCCCCCCAGGTTTCAGTTATTCCAGAGTTCAAGAGCGTTTGTATCTTCTTCCTGGTTTCAGCCTCTGTCTGTACGATTTTCTTGGTCTAGCTCGAAACATTCTCTTTAGTCCTGATCCTTTATGAAGCCTGTCAGCTCCCAAGGAGCCTCTGGTCTCGAGAAGACCCCATGGCTCCATGTGCAGAGGAACTTGCCTGTAGGAGCAGAAGGGCTCACACTGGCCGCAGCTTCTGCAGTGCGTAGTGACACATGGCATGACCTGCATGACATTTTACATGCATATTTATCTTACCCAACCTCTGCCCTTCCAGACTGTGGCACAGATGTTCCCCTGTGTCACAGTGTGGTTCCTTCAAACAGGTGCCTTCTCCCATGTGAAGGTTGTGTTTTAAGCCTACCAAAGGTTATTGGTCTCCTGTTTAAGCCAGGACTTTCTTTTCTTTTTAAACCACTTGTAGGTTAGTTGGAGAGAAGGAACGGTCTTGTGCAGGCTTGTCATTGTTCATTGTTATGGCATAGGCTTGCAACCATACTCAGGAGGTCATTAAATTAGATATAATACTAATTTATGACAAGAATCCATGTGTGTTGGGAAAAAAAAAAGGCAGATCAGGTTTAAAGTCTAAAAGTAGACAGAGATATACGTAATAGGGCTAGAAGAAGAGTAAGGAGGAGGACAAGGCAATCTACTCAACTCCTTAAAATCCTGGATAGCAGAACTGTGGGGATTAACAGGAAGAGCTGATAGTACACAATCAAAATTATAACTTAATTGGCATAACAGGCACTTGTTTGAGTAATTTACATGACAAGAATATTAATAAGGAAGGTTATAACTTGTGGAAGGAGTGCGGAATGGTGATACTTACTTGCATATCAAGAATATGCAAGAAAGATGAGAAGAATGACATTCTTATAAACTGATAAAATTGTGTGAAGGCTCTTGATGATGAAATGAAGGAATATAACTTCTCAGGACATCTGTTAGGAAACTGGAGAAATAGGAAACAAACTAGCAATTCTAGGAGTGTTCTAGGAAATAAATCCTTAGTATTTTTGAAAAAGAGGTGGTTCTTCTGAATTTGATTCAAGCCAAATAGATGGATCTGGATGAAAATGAGAAGTTGCTTTGCAACTTGGGCATTAAAAGTCAGAGTTCCTAATCTGTAAGCAAGAAAGGAAAAGGAAAAGCAGTGGACCTCAATAACTAATTATTTAAAAAGTTCACAGAATTGTAAAGATATATTTTCTGGAAAGCAAATCTATGAGTATCTATTCAGTAGAGTTGATGGTTCCTTGTAAAAATTATATTAAAGGCAGAGGCATAAACTGTTCTAATGCAGAAGCATGTTAAAAGAAACATGTAGCTAAATCATGAGTTTTTCAATGACTGAAAACACAAAAAAAGAAGAGTACAAGAAGTTGGAAACTTGGCCAGATTATATAAAGTGAGTATAAAAACATAGGGATGAATCTGAAAGGTTGAGACAAAAAGTGAAATGCAATTAAAAATAAATAGCTAGGTTAACAGGAAAGTATTCTACAAGTATTGTAGCCAGAAGAAGAAAACCATGGAAAGAGTGGGTCTGCTTTCTTCTTTTCATCTTAACAACAGCACCAAAACTCATGATCAGGCAAGAAAAATAATCAATAACAAAGATAACAGGATAAGAACTGAGATTAAATTTGGGAAAGAAAACATCTCAGATACTTGAAGCACTAGATATATCCAAATGAGTCTGGTGAAATTCAGCCTGGGGTATTTTGAGATCCCGCTGCAGCAGTCACAGCATTTTTACTGCTTATTTGTTAAAGAGTATGAGAGATGCCTGAGGTTCCAGAACACTGAGGATGGGCAAACATATTACCTGTATTTGTGAATGAGAGAAGAGAAACTCTTAAAAGATCGGTCATCTTAACGTCAATCCTGGACCTATTAATTAAACTATTTACATGCCCCTAAAAGACAACAAAGAGATAAGTAGCAGCCAACATGAATTTGTCAAGAGCAAATCATGTCAAACCAATCTAATTTTCTTCCTTGACAGAGCAAAGGGCATTAAGAATAGGATAAAGCAGTGGGCATCATACACATTTGACTCCAGTAGGTTTTTTGGCACAGTATCACGTGATTCTCATGCACAAGGTACAGAAACCCATGAAATTATTATTATGTGGAAAACAGCTGAGAGAAGGCATGTTTTCAGACCCCAGGTATCTGAGGTGCATATTCAAATTAGAGTTACATATCAAATGGGGTTTCACATGGGTCTGGTCTGGTCAAGTGCTATTTAACAATTTTAGTAATGACTTAGATAACAGCAAATATTTGTTATATCTCAAGTTAACAGCAAGTGGAAGTGGATGGCAGTCATGTTCAAGGACAGGGATGGAATTCAAAATCTTTTGATAAATTAGAAAAATAATGTGAAAAATAGGACGAAACTCAACAAGGACAAATGCAAGGATTCACGGTTGGATAGTTGTAATCAGTAGTTCAAATACATGATAGGAAGCACAGGCTTTATACAGCAGAAATAAATGCCTGAGCTACAGTCAAAGTTTAGCAAGGGTCAACATTGGGCTCACACAGAAAAAACAGACATTATTCAGAGGTGGTTTTTGGGAGCACTTGAGACTTGAGAAGGAATCCTTCTGTTTTACCCACTGTTGATAAGGCTGCTGCTGATATATTCCGTAGGCATTTACTCAAAATTCAAGAGCTAATTAGAGAAGACCAGTGAGAATAAGGTCTAGAAAACATAATCTATGAGGAAAAGAGGAGTGTATACAAGCTCTGTGTAGGAGAAGGTGGAGAGAAACATAAGTGGTTTAAAAATCCTAAATAGTGGCTGCAAAAGAAGAGCAGTGCATTCTCCTGCATGTTCACTGGCAGATTAAACTGCAGTTAGGGAGATACTGTTTAGATATTGGGAAAATCTTTCTATCAGTAAGGATAGGAATAGATAGCTTAGGGCCAAATCTTCATTACTGGAATTTTCTGGAATCAGGTTAGACAAACATCTATGCAGAATGATGTCCCTTGAACAGAATCTGCACTGAAGCAGTGGCACAGACTAGAAGATACAGTTCAGATATTTCTCCTGTTTCGTCTGATATAACAACTTCAAAGCATTATTGAAGGGTTAGTTAACCCAGTTTATCCTTAGCTGCCTATTTTTTCAGTTGTTTTCCTTTCATTTGAACTAACATTCATAAAATATTAGAGTAGCCTACTACAAACCACCTTGAAATCTGTAAAATTCCTATGAGTGGAGAAAGTTAAAATATAAAAAGTTGTATACTCATTTTGCCCCTTATATGAGTTCCAAGGTTTTAATAAACTTACCTGAACAAATGCAGCACACAATTAATCTAGTTATATTAGTCTCATATGAGTGCTGTGGATCTCTACAGCTGCTTCTCATTGACTGTGGTACAAGTATTAATGAATAAAAAATTGATGAGCTACAGCCCTTCTTCCTTGCTTCCTTTCCCTCCTCTTATCCCCTACTCAGCCGTGAGCTGATAGCAACTTAGAGGGCAAGAGCAGCTTTCACAGGAGTCCCCAGCAGTGTGTTGCAGGGACGGAAAGCATGTGGACACACAGGGCTCAAGCAAAGTCCCAGCTGCTGGAAGTGAAACGCGCAGAAGGACAGAACATAGTAACCACTGAGAAATCTATTTCTGAATATTGAGTATTTGTGATACTCATCACACGATTAGTGGGAGCCAGTATTGAAATACGTGTGTCATTAGCGTCTGAAAACAACACCTAGCTTGTGGTGTACGTACAAAGCCGTAAGCAAGAAATATTCCAGTTGAACCAGGTGGTAGCAAAAGCATGAAATCCTGCAGGTTGTGTCTGTGAGGAGAGAAGCACATAAGAGAGCTGGTAGCTCTGACACAATCCAGTTTATTTACCAAGAATGTGCACAAGATGAATGAAAAAAAGATCACTTTTTCTTTGGCTGCTCTGCATGTGTGCCTGGTGCTGTGCCTGGTGCTTCCTTGCTCTTCACTTCCCTGTATTTTTGCCCATTGCCTTTGTAGACATGAAAACATACATCAAAGAAATGTCTAATTCAATTAATGTCTAACCTCCATACCCCTCTGTATTATATATATAAGACTCAATAGGCAACGCACAATGAGGCAACAGTGTCGCCTTATTCCCTGGGTTCTCCATAGTGGCCTTTATTGTTTAAATTATTTGGTTGCACAAAGTCCTTAGCAGTTTCTTTACACTGACACTGCATAGAAGATGCCTGTTATGGTGACAGGTTTTAACTGTGTTTAAATCAACCAGTAACACAGTGGACATGTCTAACACCTACTCAGCACAGAGTGAAAAAAAACTTGGGAATTGGACAGGGTAAGGCAAATACACCTCCACTGGGCCTGATCCAAGCATCACTAATGTCAGTGGAAATGCTGCCACTGCTGTCAGTGGGCTTTGGATCAGGACCAAGGCTACTCCAGCCTTTACTCAGATCTTACTCTGGCAGTTCTCCCATTGAAGTCAATGAGATTATTCCCTGGTATAATAGAGCTCACCGTCAGGAAGATTTTAATGATATTCAACCTACATTTTCCATGTCTTAATATCACCCCATTACTCCTAGTTATATCTCATTATCTTCCTCCTTTCAGGGACCCAATCCTAACCTCCTTAGTCAGGGAAAGCTCCCACTGACTTCGATTATGGAAGCAGGATCTCACTGTGATCTTTACTATTTGGAGGCTGCTGTAATGCTCCCCCATGATACAGGCAAACCATGCCTGGTATTTTTGCTTGTGAGGACAGACTGCAGTCCTGAGCCTATGGCAATGCTGAAGAGGAGAGAAAAAATGAAAAGATATTTCAGTACAATTTCAAGACACATAGCAATATGAATTTTTAAGTAACATTTGATCTTATAAAAACACTTTATCATCTTTCTGTCAGACCTACATCCTCACAGCTATATAAAAATCTGTAGTAAAATTATTGTAAGTAGTTTCTTTGATTAAGAACTCAACATTTGTGGTTTAGAATAGCTTTATAATTTGCTGTGGACAAGACAGATAACATGATACCTCTTTCTCAACAATCATTTATTATGTATAATACGGCCTTTTTGGATTGGAATTTGTCCTAAATTACCAGAAGTTAAAAATTTCTTATACATCCTAAAAAAATAGGTAATTTTCAATAAATTTGTATTAAAAGCTTAAATTTTATTTAGAGTTGAGACATCATGTAGACACTCAGGGGATTGTCTTCATGCAGATAAACTTTTGCACACTTGCAACTGCGTTAGTTTAAAGGGTTAAGCTGCAGTCGTAGGATCTCCTTAGTTGGTGCTCTGGGCACATGATGTGCAGAGCTGTGCTCCGAGAAGAGCAGAGAGCCCCTTCCCCTCCATCCACCGCTGCACGAGGACAGACAGCACAGGAGACACTGCCAAGGCAGCCTGCTTATCCTGCGCCCTTGGCTCGGGGGCTGAAGCAACACAGCAGCACCAAGGGGGGAAACGCAGCACCAGGCGCCCTGGCCTGCCGAGCTGCTGGAGAGAGTGCTAGTGCTGCCCTTGGCAAGAGCCCTGCACCAAGACCCTCCTTTCGTTTGTGTTTTCGCAGCAACGGGCACTGAATGCTTGCCATTTTATGGCAGCAATAATGATAACTAATGCTAATGCTAATTAAAAGAAGGATGTGTGGACATCTTGCAATACATAACCAGTACTCCAAAATAAGTTGCCATCCCTTGTCCTATGTGCATCCTCATTCTACTCTGGAGAAACAGAGTGAATCCTTCAAGCATGGATATTTGGGAATCTCTAGTATGGGCATGACTTTGCCCATGAGGGACATCAATGACATGGCAAATCATTTTTTTCTCTACATGCTGGATTTCCCTACCTTCTAGCACACGCTAGTGATTAATCACTGTAGAGATACATATGTATTCCCTTTGCTATTAGTCATTCATTTTTTAGCAACTGCCCAGGCATGTAGATTAAATATGTAAAACCTTGTTGTGTGCTCTGTGCTCATTGCTCTTGTCCTTGTTTGCTCTGCCCATTCTAAAATTATGCTGGTTTACAGCAAATGGAGATGCAGCTCCGGTGGTGACAGTCAAAACTATTCCTCTAATAAGACCAATCCAAACACTTCAATGCCTGTGCACTGAAGGAGATTTTTTCAGGAATGCTACACTGAAATTCAGCATATTCAAGAGGTGTTTACTCAGCCACTGAGTAAGTTTACTCCTTTATTCTAGTACTTTACATATATGAGGAAGCACAAATAGCTTAGATATAGAACATATGCTAAAGAGTGACTTGAAGTGTGCATGCACATTATCATTTTTAATTCTGACTAGTTTGCTTTTGAAGTGAATCTTCCAGTTCTCCTAATTTACCATTCTTTTGTTTGCATGGTGAAGCATGCAAATTGGATTCCTTTCAGATTAAGCAACACAGAAAGATGCATCCTAAGAGCCCATCCAATTTGTTTCAATGGACCATTCAGTCAGTGGGACCAGACTAGAGTTAGTCTGAGGTAAAGGCCTCAGAGAGATAATGTGGGCAGCCAGTACCAGCTCTGATGCTCTGCAGATCTGCATCATTGCATGGCACCATCTGCTGAGACAGACCCTCCTGAAGTTGCCAGTTTCAAAGAGAAGGGTCCTGTAGTGGCCTTTCCGTTATTTCTCTTTTCCACCTAGTTTCCTAGTATCTAACTTGAGCCTTCTTTGGCCGCATAGTGATGGTGCAGCATTTTCAATAAGCAAATTAGACCAGAAGTTGGTAGACAAGGCACAAATGTGGTTCACTAGAGTCGTGCCGCTGCCTTAGCTTGTTTACAGAGCCTCTCTGGGAGGAGAATGGGGATCAAATTCACCACTCAGGACTGGGTATTCTGCACGAGGAGGGCAATATTAGCTTGCTCAGAAACAGCATCACCCTGGATGCTGAGGCCTCTCTAGCATTTAATTTTAAGTAGTGAAATTAGGCAGTTACGTTAGTTCATTTTGTGCGTATCTACTACTTACCGTAGCAATACTTTTCACAAAGTCATTTATTTAAAAAGTTCAGTTAAATTCAGACCTGTTTCTGATTTTGCCTCTGGTTTTGCAGTCAGTGTGATATGAATACCATTTTCATCTCAGATCATATGAGTTTCATGGGAAGGTAAATGTTGAAGTGGCATCATCTCTTATTTCCATTAGCCTTCTTTTCCTCATTAATAACTGACCTGGAGCGGTAACAGTCACTCACAAATTAAAGCAAATAAAACTATCTGTTTTTCTGGGTCTAGGGTTTTTTCCTTGCTGCATTGAACCTTAATGGAGTAAGCAGCAACATGTCTGCTGGAAACTATTTACAACTCCACAGACAGCAGCTTTTTACTGCATTTCTTTAGTTTCACCCTCTTAGGCATTCCAGCCCTAATACAGTAACTTGGTCCACATACACTAAAAACTAACAAAATTAACCAAAAGCAAATAAAAAAAGCCAACTCAGTAAAACACAGGATGGTAAATGTGCATTATTAGCATAAATGACCCCAGTTTCATTATCTTCTGCGCATTCTTTGCAATTCAGGTAGATTTTGTACATCTCAGCTGTGAGGACACACTGGTAAAACCAAAAAGCTGCAGTGAAGAAACTGCACAGGAAATGTTTATAATGTAATATGAAAATAGTGTTTGGGGTTTCAATACACTGCAATAGACAACACAGAAATCTTTTAGTGAAAAGATAATTTGGTATTAAAATTGTGCAGTATTTAATATAATTTTGGTAATAACAGTAAAATATTATTTCTGTAATGCAAACTAATCATAAACGTTAATAATTTTTCTCATTCAAATGAAGTCTAATATATCTGAATACTGTAACTATTATTTATTTTTAAAATAATTCTGATTTGGACAACTATTAAATATTATTATATTTCAAATATATAACAAAAAATAGAGAACTCACCATATAAACATTGAAATGCCATGTTGCATTTATTTGGAAAATAATGAATCCTGTGGGAGCAAGTCAAATTTTTTCTTCTAGACAGTTTTATTACAGATTTTTAAAGAGCTGAACCTTAGGAACTCTTTCCTCATGTTTAGTTGAAAACTGAAACTGTGATGGGTTTTGACCTTCCAAAGATAAACATTAATTCCCACGGATACTTAGCGTTCACATTGCTTCTTGCGTTGTTTTATCGGGCTTCTGGAACAAAGCGGGGTTAATCTGCAAAGGAGCTGCTCAGAATGAAATTGCACCAATGTTTAAAGCTGTTTGGTGCTGTGGCATCCACACATTTGCTGTTGGTGCAAAATGCAGGGTTGTACCCATCTTATAATATCTTAGGAGAATTTTGGTACACAGAGTGGTTAGAGGAGTGTTCAGAGTAATTTGCACACAAGTTTTTCCATCAGTTTTTAATATGGAATATTGTTTCTTTCCTTAGGGGGCTTTCCTGCCTTCCTGCACTGGCGGTTTGTACTCACATGCCCCCTGCTCTGTGGCTTGCACGGTTTCCACAGTAGGCTGTGTAATCTGGGGCACTGCAAAACCTACTTTGATGTTTTTAACTGATGGTGCTTTTCTCTTTACAGCTGGCGAGTGGAGTGGTGCAGATAAGTCTGCAGCACATCATGGCGAGCTTTATGTAAACTGAGGTGAGTGTTAGATAGATTATGACTTGCATTGTGCCCCCTTTGATCTGTGCATATATTCCTATTTGATCCCTGCACAACACATCCAGCCATGTCGTGAGCAATTCTTTTTGCTTTGTCTAAGGCTGCCAGAAACTACCTTGGACATTCTCTTAGGTTTCTTCCAATGTATGTTTAAAGTTGAAAGTATATAATGTTCCCTTCTGCTGCTATATTTCATTTGCAAAGATATGTTTTATATACTGTAAATTTTACTTCTTACCAAAAATATATTATCCTGGAAGCAAACTGAGTCAAATGTTCTCAGTGTGCCTGTAATTTCTTTGCAATTGTGTGAGGTGTGAAAATTCTCTTGACTGTTCTTAGTGAAAGATCTGAAGGGTGGAAGATAGAAATTGTTTTACTTCTGCCAAGGAAACATGGAGAAGTATAGATTATGTATAGCATTTCTGGAGAGAAGATGGAGGAGATGTGATTCCAAAAGACATCCTCAGTCTCAAAGGAAAAGAAAGGGGCCAAGTATCTTCGTTTTCTTCATTATATATACATATAAAATAGACATTTATTAGGACAAGAGTAAGATGAATAGTCAATTGAACTAAATTAAAGTTTTAGATGGTAAGAATATGCAGAAGCCCCAGGTGCGAACTTCTCAAAACATGGGATTTCTACACTTGATAGAAACCAGAAATGATCTTTTATGGAGTGGATGAAAGGTCTTTTTGGCTTTTTTTCAAGTGGATTTAGGTTTTTTTTTTCTCTTTATTTGAAATGGTGTTCCACTCGTACAAGCAGACATTAGATTTTATGATACTATGTTTAGTCATGAATTAAATGTGGGACACAGAGGAAAACATCTCCGTTGATATTGGTGATTTGGTATTTTGCCTTCTCAGTCATTACCTTAGCGTGGCACTAGGAGGCAATCTGCTATTAGAGGTGTCGTCCTTCAGACATCAAAGCCTTGGAATATTGTGATCTTTCAAGCATCAAATGGCTCTGTGCCTGAAGAGGAGTCCTAGAAGCCCTGTTGGTGTCCCATTCCAGCCTGAATTCCTGCAGTCGCCTGGTGTCTTCCATGTACATTTAGAAAATGGCCGATGGCTGGTTTAGACCTGGGACTCTGACCCCTGGTTTAGCCAATCAGGCCAGTTGCTAATGCACCAAATAGAGGTGAGGTCAGGAGCTGGCACGCTTCGCCTGCAGGTCTTGGCGGGCCGAGCGCCCCACACGGCCGGTGCTGTCGGGACACGCCCGTTGCCTGGCGTGCCCAGCAGCGGAGCGGCTTAGATAACCCTCCGTAAGCGAGACGGTGCCTCCGCAGCTGTGTGTCGGGGCACAGGTCGGCCCCACAAGGGGCCTGAAGTTGAGGATCGTGAGTTGAGATTCAGGTACCAGCAGGGCAGCTAGGTAGAGTTTTGACTCGTAATGGAAGTGAAGGTACTTGAGAATGCAAATGCCAATTACTCTGAAGAAAGAACATGGATGTTCTCAAACCTGGCACCAAAATGTGTGTCCTTTTCGTTCTTTCGACCTCAGTTTGCATCCTTTGCCTTCCTGAGTGTTTGGAAAATCAATTTATTAGTTCTTCTGTGTTTTCAGATGTTATAAGAATGAAAGCCATGGGAAAACCTACGACAAAGTTAATAACTTTGTTTTCACAATGGGGTCTGAAAAGCACACAGTACATAGAACTGTGGTCCTGTACTGGGTCTAAAAAGCACACAGTACATAGAACTGTGGTCCTGTACTGAACAATGAGGGGGAACATATATTTATTAGCTTAAAAATCTATTCTATGTGCTAAATAAGCAGTGTTTGTTTCAAAAAAGCAGCATCAAGTGCTGCTTTTAAAGTGTATATCAACCTGCCTGGTAGTAAATAAAATTCTACAGGCAAGTTTCACAGGTTCATCATAGCTGTTGAAGGCTTCATTATCTTTATAATTTTTTTTTTGTTTTCTGAGAACAACTGCATTTTTATATATTTCATGACTCTATACGGAATATTATTTAGAGAATTTTGAAAGATTTTGTGCCTGTTGCAGAGAGATACTGCAGTGGATCAGGAAACCTGCTTTTAAATTTTTTTCCACAAGGGTTTACGAAGACAGAAAGTTGAATTTCATTTGACTGTGTTCATGCTCCTTTTGTTTACTTTTTGTGAATATTTTAACTAATAGGTTTACTGTTAGGATTGTTTACAGAAAAAAAGCATATTTTAAGCAAATATTACAGAAATTTTATGAAAAGTATATTTTACTCACAAATGTAAATGTTTGCACTAAAAATCTAATTATAAGCTTTACTGTAATATATGTTTTATTATATAATCATTAAATCAGGAAATATGTATGGAGTTTTGCATTCAGTTAGGAACTACTAACCCTAGGGTTAATCAGCAACTATGCAGAGGGCATTGAAGATCACTACCTTGAAGCTCAAGAGTTCTAGATATTAGCTATGTTCATCAGTACAATTTAAATACCTAGACTTTTCTGTTCCCTTAAATACTGCCCTTTGCATAAGCTCAGCCTAAAGTCTGTGTTTCAAGCACAGGGTGATATTGTTAGGTAGATCAAAGGATGTTTGAAAATCAGACATCTCTTCGTTTCAAACGAAACAGAGAATCTTGAACCTGAATCACGACATTGGTAACAGAGAAAAAATTTCAGTAGTCTGGGTTTTCCGTCTGTTTAAATCTAATTCCTTGTTTACCTATAAATTGTCTTAAAGGTTTGAAATCTTGAATAGAATTTTGTAATGTTTTTAAAATATTTCACTTCACATTTTAGGAAAGAAATAATAATCATGTTTGGGTCTCTAATATAAACATACTTAGCATCAGTGGTATATGGAATTAATGCTGCCAGTAAGGAAAGAGCTTCACAATTAAATCATGGATTTGCTGCTGAGCAGCTTGAGGACGTGAGCTTTGCTCACCAGACAATGGGTTTATACTGCGTATTCCATAGATTCTCATTACATGTCCTGTGTCAGCAAAATTATATTAAGCAATCTCAAAACCGGCATCAGCTCATATTAATATTATTTATAAGACAAAATGGTCCTTGATATTATGCTTCTACTCATTATCAGAAATCATTATGGTCTAGAATGATAATATTAAAGTTTATATATGACAACATTAGTATTTGTTTTAATAATTTTCAATAGAAACAACTACTATTTTAGTGATTCATTTTATTTTCTTGTGTTTCCTGGCAAGTGTTCCATTTCTTTTTAAGGAATACCAAAGCAAGGTGGCCACAGCTGAACTCAGAGGCTGGTTCTATAGATGCTGCTTACTGAAGGCTTCCATTTAAACCAGTGATCTGGACCTATCAGGCTTTAAACTTTGCCTTCTTGTGCTGAGACATTATAAATTAGCATTAATAAGACCTAGTAAGACTTGAAATATAACGGAATACTGCTAGGCATGAAGTGAAAGAGAGAAGGTAAGAGAGGGAAAAAGAAGCAGAAGCCAGACAGTGCCTTCTTTAACATGCTCTATCAACCACAGCTCTATGAACCGTGGCAACTGCTTTGGCACTCAGCACCATGCTGCAAATGCAGTACTTAGGAAACTAGTAGGCAGTAACTGCATCTGTAAAATATGCTACCAGTTGTAGTTTTTATTTATGTTTATTTCAAGGTATAACTATGAGAAATAACAGGCAAGTTCAGATCACATGTTGGCAAAATAAGAAATACTTTGATTTCAGGTTCAACACCAAATATACCCTTGTTGAATCAATAACAAATCTCAGCGAGTATAATGCGTAGATATTGCCAAATCATTCCAAATTGTATAATATTTGAAATAGTCCACATGGAAGAATTGTGTTAGTCTGCTCACGAAACAGGAAATCATA
>JAVCKT010027712.1:0-20489 GCA_032273925.1 Rhynchotus rufescens | reverse complement strand
CGCGGCGGGCGCCGGCGCCGCCGCCTCGGCGGGGGCCCTGCGGCTCGGGGCACTCTCGTCCGGCGCCACCGCCGCCTTGGAGGCCGACGGCGGCAGCCCCGCGCCGCAGCCCTGCGCCCCGTTGGTCTGCGAGTAGACGTTGCTCACCTTGGCCGCCTTCTGCTGCCCGTTGCTGCTGCACACCTTGTAGCGGATCATGAGGATGATGATGAACACGAGCACGGAGGCCACGATGATCCCCCCGATGATGATGATCATGGTGCCGCCCAGGAACTGGGACTGCATGAAGTGGCAGCGCACGTAGTCCTGCTCGGTGGTGAACTGCGTGCAGCCTACCACCCGCGTGGCCGTCAGCGAGGTGATCCCGTCGTCGTAGATGGCCAGGACACACAGGTCGTACGCCGTCCCCGCCGCCAGGTTGTTCACCAGGAAGGTTTTGCTCGTGGGAGGTATCATTCTGGGGGACAAGGACAGCAGCGTGAATGAGGGCACCTGCCCCAGTGCCATGGCCGCACTTGCAGAGAGTCACCAGGCCAAAAACACAAGCAAAACCACTCAAATGGATTTGCACAGTGCCGCTGGAAACGAGACAGAATTATTAAAAACAGTGAAATCACAAAAAAAGGCCTTTGCGGGTGCCGCCAGCAGGTGCGAGGTTCACAGCAGAAGTGCTGGGCGCACGGGCTGCCTCCCCACCTGCACCTGCCCCGGTACAGCGGCACCGCGGGCACCTCCTCCTGCCGCTCCACAAAACTGCAAGTGTTAACATCCATTTAACTCCTCTAACTTGACAATCCTTCTGCTAATCAGATTACTTCGGGGGATTAGAGGCCTGCTTGGATTATCTAAAAATAACACCGTCCCAAGTGATTTCCCTATTAAAAAAATTAAAGCTAAAAACGGCATTAGTGTCTCCCGAGCCTCGCACCAGCTGCTTCCCGGGCAGGGCTCGCGTGCACCTCGGCACTCCGAGGCACGGCCGGCAGCGCATCCCTAGCTCAGCCCAAGGCGCCTGCACGAGCAGAGCGTGCCGGGTCCCTCTTACCTGTAAACAAGCGAGTCATCGTAAGTACCATTGTACTGGATTTGGAACATGCGTATTCCAGGGATATTTCTCTGAAAATTGAATTTCAGCAGCACAGTGGACGACGTTGCCTCCGCCACTACTACCTTCTTATCTTGGCTGATTTTAGTATCCCCGTTACTACTGCTCGCATTGGAGCCTGACTTGGTGGAAGTCGAGATATCTGAGGAGCCCGGGTCAGGCTCGTGGATGTGGTTGGTACTATTCAGCAAATGGGGAAGTTTGATTATATGCAGGTCCACCGTTTGTGTGGCTTCCCCGGCTGGATTGGAAGCAATGCAGGTGAAGGAACCTGTATCCTTTACTGTAGTTATAAGGATGTCCAGCGTCCCATTATCATACACCAAAGACCTCGTTGCATTTGAGATCAGCTTGCCCTCAGGTGAAATCCAGTGAATTGCTGGTTCCGGATCCCCCCGGGCCTTGCACCGCAGCGTGGCCCTTTGGCCCTCCAGGACCCTCAGCTCATGCGTGTGCCTCGTGATGAGGGGAGGCTCACAGAGGAACTCCTCCTCTGGGATTGACCAAAAGTACCGCCCCGACAAGAGCTGAGGAGAAGCACAGGTCTCCAGGTCGTCCTCTCTGGAAAGCCGCCTCAGCCACAGAAGCTCACAGTTGCAATGCAAAGGGTTTCCACCAAAGCTTAACGCAAAAGTAGAGGGGCTGATAATTCCTGAGGTTGCTAGTACCTGAGCTCGCTGAAAGAGAGGATCAGGTGGTAGCTTCTGCAGTTTGTTAGACGTGACATCTAACCTGGTCATCTTGTGGAGGTGGGAGAAGGTCCCCTTAGGAATATGGTCAATCATATTGTGGTCTAGACTGAGAGTGTGCAAACTAACCATCTTCTCCACAGCATCCCAAGGGATGGTTTCTAAATTGTTATAAGACAAATCCAATTCCTCAAGGGCTAAAACGTCATCGAAAGCTGTGGAAGAAATCAAAGTCAGCTGGTTGTTGTTAAGTATCAAGTGGTGAAGGTTGGAGAGTCCACTAAACATGTCATTGGTGATCTTAGTCAATCGGTTGCTGTTCAAATGCAAAGCCCGCAAATTGCGCAAGTCAGCAAACGCATGAGGTGTAATAAAACTTATTGTATTCCTGGACAACGTCAGGTCCACAAGGCTGGTCATATTGGCAAAGTCTTTCCTTTTAATGTTTGTAACAAAGTTGTCTGCCAGCCGTAATTCCACAGTCCTCCTGTCAATGTTGGGTGGAACAAACAAGAGCCCTTTCTTGGCACAAAGGGTTGCAAGATTTGGAGACAAAATCTGACAGACACAGCGCTTGGGGCAGATCTGCGCTCTCACTGCTATGCCAATGAACAGCAGAAACAAAAGCAGTTTTTCCATTGTAGATCAGGTTCAAGAGCCTGAAAAAGAACAAACTTCTGTTAATACCTACAAGTTAAGCAAATTTAACATCGAGAGTAATAAAGCAAACAAAACATCTATGGTTAGATCATGAAACTGAGGTCCACATAACCATGTCTTAGAATGCTATGCATAGAATGTCAACTGATCGTCCGCATCTAATTATCTTATGTTTTTATATTTCTTCCATATCCTGCTGTAAAAATGTCCATATTATCTTGCATAGAACTATGTGTACTGTACCTATATATACACACACACCTAGTTATAAACAAACCACAGAGCAGTTTGCAAGGACTGGGGGCCCCGTGTGTTATGTCCTACGTGCACTGAGGCTCATCTCAGACCCGCAATCCGCCCCCGTTCCATTCACCGAGCTTTCAAATGGAGGCTCTTGACCTGGTGACCTGCAGTTACTCCATGATAATGCCATTTATGCACTGGAGATACAGGGGCTGTTTCATGTGCACTTTACGTGCTAAGCTAAACCTCTCAGTGGCCTCCAAAGCACGACAATTCAATTGGTTTATAAGCATTTCCACTGAACACTTAAGCCCTTAATGTTATTTTCAGAATAAACTCCAAAGAGCTATTTTATGTCATTCAAAAACAAAAACACAAATTAAAAAAAGAACAAGAAAACCCCAACAACAACAGAGATCTAAATAAAAATGGAACGCGAGCTAATTTTAGAGTATCGCTGTTTTCCCTACCGCCACAGCCAGCAATGCTGCAGTCTCATCCTGGAAATTCTGACAGTTCAATTAACCTTATCTTTTATATTGCCAGATCCAAGATCGTCACTGCATATGAAAACAAAGGCAATGATAACAGTGCCTACACCAGTTAAACGAAATCATCCATCAGTGACTACCCTAAAAATCCTGGAAGTGCCACGCTGCCAATTTCCAAACACGGAAGACCAGAATCCTTCAAGACAGCAAACATAATTTTCAATAAAAAAGCGGTAAATTCCTACATATTTCCCACTTCCAAAAACACAAGGAACATTGGAAGAAGCACAGTCCTCTTGAGAAATATGTGTGTATTTAAGGAGAAATCTTGCAAAGTTGTAAAGCAAATTACCTCAATGGGAGCCCACATTTGAACAGAAATGCTCGGCCCGCCTTGGGACTGACAACATTATATACGTACAGACAGGATTACTCAGACATGTCATCGCCCTAGCAATGAAAAGTCATGCAAAACAAAAGGAACATTGACGGCTAACTCTAAGCAGGAGCTGTGAATCCTCAGGGACCTTGATGGCCAGAGGAGCGTGTGGTGCTCGGCTTGCCCGTCCCCGCGCGATGCACCAAGCAGAGCAGGGCCGGCCGCTGCGCACAGCGCGGCCGCCAACACCCGCTCCAGAGCCTGCTCCTAGGCCCAGCGAGGGTCTTGTCTGTGCCCGCTGCCTACAGAAGCCTTTCCACGACTACGAACCCGGCCGCCACGAGACGTGTGCTGTCTTCACACGCTCCGGAAAGGGAGGGGGTGGGTTCTCCTGACCTGCTCCCAACGCGGCGGCCAGGAGGCACCGGAGCTCGGTGCCCACCGGGAGCTGGGTGCCCACCAGGAGCTGGGGGTGGCAGCTGCCCCTCCTGGTGCCGCCGGGCTCCTCCTGCTTCACCTGTCTGTGCAGCCCCCTCAAAACTGTCTCCTCCAGCTTGGTGCTCACGTCGCATCTGCCAGCACCCCAAACTGTGCCTGGCTAAGTTACAATTTGCTAACATAATGCTGCTAATTCAATGTTTCTTGGATTCGTTCAAGTTCATTTAAGAACTACATGAGATTAAAATAAAAGCAGAAAGGTTCATTTAAGTAAAGCAGACTGCAGAGCATTTGGCTGTTTGGGAATGCAGCTGCACAAGCAAAGGATCAGATAAGAAAACGCAGACTTCAAACATGCCCCAAGGAAGCTCTCCGTGGCCTTGCAGCCTGGATGTGCGCCCAGCAGACCGAGCAGGCGGGCGCATCGCGCGGGCACAGGGGACGCTGCGTGGGGCCGCGAGCCACCACCTCGCCGCACGCCGGGCAGGGCACGACTGACGTGCCGTCCTCCCAGCTCCTTTACGTACCAGTTACCGGGTTATCTGAGTGCAAATTAAGCACCACGCAGCCTCTGGGATCCCAACCGCCTTCCGACTAATTGAATTAGTGGGACACAGTGTGTCCGCAGCGCCTGCCGCTCCAGGTGTGCCGGCAAACAGTGTGCGTGGCCGCAGCTCATCCGCAGCCTCGGCGAGCACAGGTGTCTTCCCCATGTTCTTCTTCACCTGCTGATCTCCCTGATCTCTTCCTGCTCTCCCACGCGGCAGGCTGGCTGAGCCGCTGCTCCCGGCCGTCCCGCTGCTCCCAGTGACCTGCACGGCCCACGGCCGCCACAGGGCTGGTGGCCACGCAGGCGCCGCGCGGGCCCACGTGCCTGCCCCGGCCAAGGCAGCTGTGCCACAGATCCCACTGCATCCCCTTCATCTCCCCTGCTTCCCACTGCTTCATTTCACCGCCTTTGTATCAACAGTCACACGATTCCTAAAGTCCCCATGGAATGCCATGGAGAGAAGCCCCAACGAGTGCAGCTGAAGAACCCGCCAGGCTTCCCAGGCAGCAGGAACACACAGAGCACCCACGCTGGGCGCTGACACACGAAGGCCGAGCAGGGGTCCAGCTGCTTCCAGCCAAGGCCAGCTCTCCAGCTAGACCCAGCTCCTCCGCGCAGGGCAGGGAACCCCTTCCTCCTTTCCCTGGCAGCGCCACGGGCAGACCAGCACACGTCCCAGACATGGCTGAACCGCACGAAGAACGGGAGAGGACGATGCTCTCCGGGACGTCACCGGGCCAGAGGGCGGCTCTGCAGCCGGGGCACACGAGCAGCCCCCAGGCGCCCCTCCGTCCCGTCCCCACGCGCTTTCCTGTTCGTGCCAACACGGCTCGCACAGCAAAACAGACACAGCTCGCCATTCACTGCAGAAAACACATGATAAATGGAGAAAAGTGGATTTGCTTTAAAAAAATTAAAGTTATAGCAAACGCACTGTCACATTACTGCATTAAAACAAACAGTTGGTCGCTCGAGTCTCAGGAAGGTACAGACTGCCCCCATTCACCTGCCGGCATCTGTTCACAGGGATGCTCAAACTCCTCTTATGACATTTGAGACTCGAGTGAAAAAGGTTCTCAAAACCAAAGCTTTAAATCAATTTTGTTATCATGCTTGATACTTCCAGTTATTCAATCTACGTATACAGATACTCGCAGTCCAGAGACAGCATTTAATAAATCAGCCCTCTCAGCGACAGGCAGCAGTTACAAAAGGCGGAACTTGTAGTATTAGTCAACCTAAGGCAGAGATGATGGCTGGTGACCCCAGGCACGATGCCCACGGCGGCTCCAGCCCCCAGGGCGGCCCCGCGCCGCTCTGCAGCCCATCGAACACCCCGACCACAACTGCAGCCCCACAACCTGCACTGCACGGGTTTGCTCTAAACATACCCAACGCCTTCCCTTTTCCTTCTGCAACATCGTCCTCATCTACTGGGGCAAACAGGGCTATAGCTTGGCTGGCGCTAAGAAGATCCTGCATTCAGCGCTGGCAGCGCTTCCGCACGCGTCTCGGCTGTCATTCCTCCACACAGGCAGTAATTATGTGTTGAAGAGAAGCCTGGGGTTGCACTCGTTTGACTCTGTATTCCCCACGGCTCACATGTGCCATCAGCAACTCTATTTCCTTAAATTGCCTGGAACCTCCAATACAATTTACAAATCCTAACTTGCACTTATTTTGCCTGCTAATTTTATTCTGGCCCATAAGGTTGGAGAGTTTGATATAACATTTTTGATTCATTAAGAGTGTCAAGCACAAACTTTAGCTACCCCAGAGCAGATGCCTTGGCCCCACTCCCCACATCCGCAGCCCCAGTGACAACCAGTGCTCCAGGTCCTCTGTCACCGCTCCATGCACAGAGGACCCACAGAAGACAAGGGGACTCCTGCCTGCCCCTTCACTCGGGACACGAGGTCCGTATTCTCCTCAGGAGACACGTTGTGCTCTGCTCCGCTTTGCGTTGTGCATTTCTTGCGAAGTGACCCCCTTGTCATGCCTCTGACACGGTGCGTCACCAGCCTCTGCTGCCTCTGCAGCCGCTTTCGCGGAGATCAAGATGTTTGCCCGGCAAGACGCACCCAGCCCGCTGCTTGCTGGGGTTTGATATGTGTTTAATACCTAGGCATTACTCCATAAGAGCCACGGCTGCGTGCGCTGCCTCCCTGGAGGGGTTTCCACCACCACATGGTGCTTGAGTCCCGGCCTGGTTTCACCAGCGCCAATAAACCTTGCATGGCTGTGCCCATCATGAGGCTACCCACGCAGGACAACCCCTCTGCTCCACTCACGAAGCGCAAGGACAAGGTCCACGCGCCCGTGTGGCCCTCGGCAGAAGGCAGCGCTGTGCCTGGAGCCCGGCGAGTGCCGCTGGGAGCCTCCTCCTCGTGCGCAAAGCAGCAGCCCCAGCAACATGTCCTCAGGTGGAGCAGCGCGTTCCCAGCAGGAGCTCTGCTTTCACGGAGCAAACACAGAGCACCCACGCTAGCAGCTACACGCCAGCCAGGGGCTCGCCGCACAGCGCCCTCGCAGCAGGACACACGCCGCGGGACGGCAGCGCGCGCCCGGGAGCGCTCGTCGTGGTGCGGGAACCCGCCGCGCTCCGGCTGCCCCGAGTTCGTCTACATTTCACCTGAGTCAACAGCTGCAGGCAGCACGATGACGTCCCCACGTCCGGACGTTGAGCGTCCCCCAAAGGCCACCCAGGCCGGGTTTGGCGCCAGGAAACTTTGCAAGACTGCTCAGGAAGCACCCGTCGTACATCCACTGGAAACCCACGCCGGGTTTTGAATTCAGACACAACAAGCTACTAATCTTTTCAGCTGCTGCGATATTGCCACGTTGAACGATACACAGACCTACCACACCTGCGTAACATGAGCATTAACAGCGCTGCTTGAACACCCAAGTGCAGGGAGTGCAGAGGGCACGGAGCGGTTCCAGCAAGGCGCTGCTCCCGCCGGTGCCGGAGCCCCACACGGCCACCACTGTGTGCCATAGACCATTTAACAAGAGAACCCTCAAGTCTTGGTTGCTTTTTTGTTAAAAAAACAAAAGGCTTTTCACAAAGTATAAAGTACAAGCCTGGCTCCCGTGAGCCCAGCCCCGCAGCAGGACAACCAGCCTGGACCAGGGTTGGTGGAAATGGGGGTGCCCCTGCGCCACAGCAGGATGGAAGCTTCCCATCTCCACAGCTTCGGACAGCAAACAGAGTTCCCCCACTCTCCTTTGAGGAAAATCTTGTTATCACTATCCAAAAAATCAGGTTTTCTATTCAGAAGAGTAGAATGAGACATTTGCTGCTGGTTGTTTCAATGCTCTCGGAGCACTTCACGCAGCAGGGCCGGGCCCGGTGCCTCCATGGGTGCCCATGACCCGCGCGGCACGTCCCGCCACCCCGCCGTGCACACAGACACGGCCCGAGGGCCACGTGCCCCCGGGCACCGACCCCTCCCACGCATCCCTCCACATTCCTGGCTAGTTTTAACGGCTGTAGTCCAGGACTCCGCTGGGTAGCGACCTCCGCGTGCTGCTGGCCTGCGCCTTGGAGGCATCATGATTTCATGGATGTGGGTCATTTCTGCACAACATCCCGCCCCAGGAAGCATGTCAGCTACCACAGCTGGCGGTTGCCTCTTTGCACCCAATTAATTAATTTATTTTTTATTCCACAGCCACTTTTCCACATCCTGGCACAATTCCCTGTGCTGGGGGCAGCTCCATCCCCTCCTTGGGGGCAGCTGAGATGGCAGCAATTCCAGCATTTTACACCTTGCTTTAACCTCAGGTTGGGAACACAAACAGCAATCAGGCTAGTTCAGAGGATGAAGATTTACAACTACAAAGGTCTGCAAAGTCCAGAATAATGAATCCAGCAGATTAACTCTGAGAACTTCGAGATTACACGTTTCTCCAACTAGGACACAGACAGGCTGATAAAATGCCTTGAAATCACCCATATTTGCATCCAGCCAAATCTATGGGCACCCAGGAAATCCTTCATGTAGCTGGAGCAGCATCCGCTGTTCAGGGAGCTTCTGTGGTCCCCTCGCTGCATCTCCAAGGGACACGACCACTAGCAGCACCAGCACAACCAGTGGCAGCACAGACATGAACACCCGGCAGCACAGACATGAAGACCCCGCAGCACAGGCACAAACACCCAGCTGCACAGGTAGCTGCAAACACCAGGGCCCATCGCCCTTCCCAGCACTGCTGCCACGTTCCTACCCCGGCACCCGCATGGGCGCAGGAGAGCAAAAGGGAGCTGCCACCCTACGTCCCCAAGGGAGACACGGGACGTCCTTCCTCCCCTGCGCAGGCGGCACAGGGACAGCAGCCGGTGCAGGGACAGCAGCCGCAGCCCCCCAGGACAGCCGGACATGAGGAGGGCAGCAGCGCGGGCGGGCGCAGGGGCTGGGGCGGCACCACGTGCACCACCGCCCAGCCAGGGCGCTCGGGGTGCTGCGCACGAGGGTCCTTGGAGCCCAGGAAACGCAGGATACGTCCGCAGCCAAACACGCGCCTGTGCAGAGGGCTGGGGCACCACGGGGAACCCGCCGTGTTCAGGACAGTCTCCAGCAGGAACTGCCTTCGGCAGCGCTGTCCTGCAGGCAAGTCCTGCCCCTCCTGCCCTCAGCTGCAGGCAGCGGCGGGGCCGCGGCGCCCCGACACCCAGGAACAGCCCTGCCCCTGCATGGAAAGCGCCACGTGCACAAAGTGAGAACGGGAGCAGAGCGCAGCCCGCAGCAGCGCTCGCCCCGCGAGCCAGCGCTCCCGCCTTGCCCCAGCGCCAGCGCTATTCCAACACGGCAACCTGAAATCAGCAGCTGCAGCACTGCCAACGAGCCAGACACTGGTACCACACATAAATATAGAAGGGGGGTTCTTTCTAATCAGGTTCCCAAGTCCCAACAGTGGTTTTATTTTTGAAGTGCTGTAAAAATAACTCAATTTCTCCTCTCCCTCATTTATGCGCAGCCTTCAAAATTGAGTGGCAAACACAGTAGGGATGATTTCCCCCAGGTGGATGTCCGTTCCGGCAGTGAGAGGCCCCACAGGCTCTGCAGGTCGCTGAGGCCAGTCCCGCATCCGCGCTCCGCGTCTCAGCGCAGCCGCAGGAGAAATGTGCGGAGGAAGCATTTAGCATTGGAAGCACAGCAGATATGGCCAAGGCAGTCACTGAAACACTACAGCGTTTCAGCACATGACATAATCTGCGGATGTGTTTACAGCAGGCTCGGAGCCCCAAACCCAAGGAGTCTTGGAGAGAGGAATGGTGCTCGCCGCGACGGGGTGATGTGCTCGACAGAACAGTGTAGTGAGAGGGGACAGCGAAGGCTGGATGGAAATTTGTTTTGCAGAAGTCAAGAATAGTAAATGATTCATATGCAGCTATTTTAATTTATTTTCAGGCTGAGCGCAGTTTAGTTAAAGTCATTCAAAATTTAATAGGCCTCAGAAAAAGGAGTTTTAATAAACGCAGACGCAGGGGCAGCGACGAGCGAGCCTCCCCGCGCTGCTCCCGCTGCGGAGGCCGGGGCGCCGGCAGCTCCTCGGCGCGGGGAGCCACGAGGGGCCTGCGCCCAGCACCGGCGGGAGCCCTGGCAAGGGTGCCACCCTGTACCTCCAGCTGCCCTGGGCAGGAAGGCAGAGCCGCGAGGGGAACCGCATTCCTGCAGGCTGCTGGCCCCAGAGCCACCAGGGCAGGAGGGAGGAGGGCGGGCGCGAAGGTCCCGCTTGCACCGAGCTGCCTTCCTGCACGAGCGGCTCTGCGGGACAGCACCGGGCACCAGCAGGAGGCCTCGTCCCGCAGGAACCACCTCCCACGTGAGCTCCACGAGCTCCGGAGAACCCGGAGCACCCGGAGCCCGAGACAAGGCGCTCGGGCGGCGCCTGCACCCACAGGGCCCCACGCCGGCGCGAGGAGCCGCGCTAGGGACAGCCAGGTGAGAGCTCGTTCCGGCAGGGACCCGCTGCAGCGGCCGCGGGGCAAAGGGACGGAGCGCTCAGCTTCTGCTTGGATCCAGAGGGGTTTGCCAGCAGGCAAAGCAAAAGGACTCTTCTCCTTTACCTCCCAGGGGTGACAGCTTCACAGGAATTGCAGGACCTGCATTTTTTAAAACTTCAGATACATCTGTCAGATTTGGGCAATTTCACCTAAAAGAAAAACTTTCCATGTGCCATAAGGGAGAAACTATTTTTGCAACCTTCCCTCTGGCTCAGAATCGGCTGCTGGGATTTTTTCAGGAGCTGGAGCTCCACAGGCCTGAAAAAAAATGACGACTCTAAAATACATATTTATGGTTTCCTGATATAGGATAAAACAACAGAGGAAACTAAGGATACGCTGCAGGAAGCATTAACAGAGCCCGAGAAGCAGGACCTGACTGAACAGGCAGAGACACAAGTGCAGGATCAGAGACACAGCTGGGGGAAGGAGAGGAGAAGGCACGGCGTGGCATGGCATGGCGTGGCACAGCACGGTGTGGCACAGCACAGCACAACAGGCACCACATGGCACGGTGCAGCACAGCACAGCGTGGCACAGTGCAGCACGGTACAGCACGGTACAGCATGGCACAGCATGGCACAGTGCAGCACAGTACAGCACAGCACAGCGTGGCACAGTGCAGCACAGTATAGCATGGCACAGCGTGGCACAGTGCAGCACGGTACGGCATGGCATGGCACGGCACAGCACAGCACAGTGCAGCCACAGCCTGGCAGCCCTGGGCACTCAGCCCGCGCTGATACCAACAACAAGCTCCAGGTAGGCATGCACCTAACAGGGCCATGGCATCGGCAGCCCGCTGCAGGGGACACAGGAGGCCACCAGGTGCCAGAAAACTTGTAAGGAAAGCAGTGCTGGGCACCATGAACAACGAGAGAGAAAAACACGGACAGAAAAACCCATCCTGAACCAAGACCTCCGAGCACAGATCAGGATACAAGAACCAGCTGAAACACTCCTGGCCGCAGTTACACCTGGGAACAAAGGCTTCATTTTTATGTGGGGTTATTATTTTAGTATTACCCTGGGATTGCAATAATGTGCAAACTTGTATCCAAATATGCCGCTGCATGCATGCAAATCTGTATTGCAAATCTGTATTTGCAGATGCAAATCTGTATTGGCTGGACGTGGGATGCCCCAAATCGTTAGGCTTGACAAGGGTCTGAGCCCTCACGGGCTGCAGCAGGATGGGAGCCTGGCGGGTCACGGATGGGAACCACAGCACACGGATGCAGCACCATGGGCCCGGCGAGCCCGGCCACGGAGCACGAGGCCGAGTCCCCCTGCGAGGGCGGCCGTGATGGTCCCAAGGGGCCGGGGGCCAGGAGGGCAGGCAGGCAGGCGGGCACCGTCCTGCGCAAGCCCACAGAGACTCCATGCGCTAACACAGGCAACACGAGGTGAGAGGACACGAGGCAACATGAGGCGAGATGCAGCAAGCCAAGCCCTGGCCCAGAGCAGCGGTTCTGCACGTGCCTCGGGAGCCGCGGCTCCTAACATCCCTGCAAAACACCACTCCCAAAGACAGATCCTGGGGACAAATGTGAGGCAACTAAAAACACATTTCTGATCTGAAAAGGCGAGTGTGCAAGTGTCATCTCAGGATTACCCCAAGGGAAGCAGGGAGCCGGACTTGACTGAGCCCCTCAGCAGCAGCCGAGCAACTTGGTGGCTGTTGAGGAAGCCAGAGACACCAAGATGCCCCCAGACTCCTTCAGAGCAGGGAATGCCGTGGAGCATTCAATGCCACAAAGCACCACAGGCTTTGTGCACGACCCGCCAGCCAGGACCTGCAGGATTTCCAGCAGCTTCCACCTGCCGCTTCCCGTGCCTCCGGAATGTCCTCGGTGCTCCGGGACCTGCTAAAATGAACCTGCCATCTCAGGGAGCTCCTGGGCCAATTACTTAATACTCCTGGGGACCAGTTATCCAGCTCTGCTGCTTTTTAAATGCCTTGCTGAAACTGGCACTTCTCAACCTTTTTCTTGGTGCCTTTCTTGTGGAGGCAGAGGACACATCGCTGGCCCTCTGGGTTTGCATTTTTCTGTTTCTTTGCAAATGGAGAGCCGGAATAACTGCAGAAAAGTTATCTCCTTTCTGCAGAAGAAGAGACAGCCCTCGTGCCCCGGCACGGAGTCTGTCCTGCGATGGACACGCGTGTCCTAGTGCGCAAAGGGCATCCTCCTCTGTGCCCACAAAGCCCACTCAAAGTGGCTTTGCCTGATGGCTTTACCCGAGCGCTGGACCAGGCGAGCGCATCGAGCGCATCGTTAGCGCACGTGTTAATTGGCCGTCTCTCCACCCCGTGCTGCTCCACATCTGAAACCCAGCGGGGCTGCTCGGGACAGAGCCTGTGCAAGGGGCTCCCGGTTGCTGAGTGCTGAACTTGGCTAATAAATTAACTGCAACTAAAAGCGAGGCCCTTGCTTTTAATAAACCATGGTCAAGAGAAGGAGCCACCCACACTGGTGAACTCCCCTGCTGCGGGGCAGAGAGGCAGCCCAGCACTGCCTTGCCACTTTGTTCGAGGTGATGGATAGAGGTCCCTTCCCACTTGACCATCTCGCGATTCCCAGACGCCCCGTCCAAGCGGCCGCTGCGTGTCCTCCCGGCTGGGGACGGGGCCCCGGCTGCCGCGGTGCAGCCCCAGTTGCCTGTGTTCCCGTGACGCAGCAGACACGGAGCACGAGAAGCGAGCCCGGCCCAAGGCGCCCACTGCACACAGCGCACACCATGCACGTCCCACAGGGCCTGCTCTCAAGCAGGGGCCCAGGGCAGCTCCGCTGGCTCCCAGCTGCCTGCGCCCATGGGCGCAGAGCCGCGGTGTCTCCATGGGCCCCTCTGGCCCCCAGGGCCCTGGCCGGTGTCCCGACACTTTACTCCACCACGGCTCTCAGCTTGGCGCAGGGCCTTGGGTCTCGGCAGCCGCTGCCGGGCTGATCCCCAGGCCGCTGCCATCAGCTCTGCTGCTGCCCAAAGCCACCGTGGGGCCCCAGTACCAGTGTCCACACAGAGCGTTCTGGCTCGTCCCCGCGCTCCGGGCACAGCGCGCAACGCACCCGCCCTCCTGCTCCATCCACAGGCCACAACCACAGGCACTGCAGCAACTCAGGGCGCTTGCATCGCCAGGGAGGAGGTCACGGGACCTAGTCTGCGGTTGGGAGATGTTTTAAACTTCTTTATTTTCCACTGAACGCATTTAGATACAATTCCCTCTTATCTTAATTAACATCTGAAAAATTGCACAGTTCCCTTTGCAGAAGAGGAGCAGCGTTATGCAGGAAAGTGGCCGCAAAGACAAGAAATGTTAAACTTTTCCCTAAGGAGCTTCCAAGCCAAGGAGCCCAAGGCAGATTACTCTGAAACTCATCCTGGATGTCATGGAAAGCCACCAAACCCAAGACATTTTGAGCAGAGCTCAAACACTGGCGCCTGAAGCAGCAAAGGCCACATGGGGACCTCAGCGACAGCGTCAAGCGATGGGCGGCTGCACCTCCTGCTCCTGGGGACCCCTATCCCATGGACCTTGAGCCTCAGTCCAATGGACCGCCTGCTCCCAGGGATCCCCAGTCCTATGGACCTTGACTGTCAGTCCATGCACCTCCTGCGCATTGGGATCTCTGTACCATGGACCACAAGCCTCAGTCCCATGGACCTCCTGCACCTGGGGATCCCCACGCGCACAAGGGGGAACCCCTGGTCCCATAGACCTCCTTGCCAAGATGTCCCTGTGTGATGTCCTGGCATCTGGCCCCACTACCCTGGAGCTGTGTCTCCATCCCTATAGCACCAGCACTGGGAGATGGATTCACCTGCACGGAGTGCACCCAACACATCCCTCGTGCATGGTGCACCATGTGCACCATGGCTCGCCCAGCGCAGGACGCACCCCAGGCTCCAGCTTCATTCAGCCGCTGCAATCCCACGTGAAGCTTTACGGGACACACAGAAAGCGGCCGCTCGGCACAGGGCCCGGTGCCGCCGCACAGCTGCGGGACCCGCCATCGGCACCGCGGTGGCGGCAGGACCGTCACTCGTGGGTGCCTGGGCCAGCCAGGGCCATGGCCTCCCAAAGTGCCAGGCGGATGCCCCCGCTCTGCGGCTCTGCCTGTGGGAGCAGGAGCTGCGGGCAGCAGTGGCTCCGGGGGCCGCAGCAGGACCTGGCCACAAGCTCCCTGCGACCCCCAGTGTGAAAACGTCCCCCCGCCGGCCACATCACCCTGCAGAGCACCCCCAGCCCGGGGAGCCTCCTGGTGCCTGAGCTCAGCCCAAGCAGCCGGCACCGACTCCAGCTCCTGGAGCCTGGAGTCCTGCACCCACCAGCAGGTCCCGCTCCCGGTCACGGCGGCACCTGAGCTGCCCCACGCAATGTGGGCACAGTTGGAGTCTCACTGACTTCACCCCTCCCTGACCTACGCAGCTATGCTGCTTTGCACCCTGCAATGAATGTGCAGGGCAGAAAAGCACCCCATGTATTTGAGCAGCAAGGGGCCGGGTCCCCTGCGTGGAGCCGGAGCAGATCTGGGCAGGCATCAGCATAGGAAATCAAAGGGTACAGACCTCAACAACTCATTACCTAAACAGCTTGTCTTGTCCGCGTGCTTATTCCCCAGCACCACAGCAGTGAAGTTCACTTTAGAACCTCTGCCTGGTTTCTTCCTTTGCAAATTAGCACCGTTTTCCTTGGAGACCAGTAAAGCAGCTGCTGATCCATCCTGACCTGCTCTGGCCTTCTCCTGCTTTCCTCTGTCAGCAGGGAGGGCCGTGGATGGCCTTGGCACGTGCAAGGTGCCTGAGTTCAGGCTGCTTCTTAAATATAACAAGGCAGGAGCCAGCGCCCGGCCCAGCAGGAATGTGCGGTACCAAACTCAGCAGGAACATGAGCCCGGGGAGGTGACACCTGGGAAACTGTGACCGAGCAGCAGGTCGGGCTGCCGAGCACTGCCCAGGCACTGCTCGCTCACAGGCACACAGCCCCACGGCACAGCAGAGCACTTCCCAGCACTGTGCTGTGGTGCCATGTACCGTGCCATGCCACCCTGCACCACGCCATGCTGTCCTGCACTGTGCCATGCCACACTGCACTGTGCCATGGTGTCCTGCACCATGCTGTGCCATCCTGCAATGCACCATGGTGCCCTGCACAGCGCCATGCTGCCCTGTGCCATGCTCTGCAGTCCTGTACCGCGCCATGCCGCCCTGCACTGTGCCACCGTGCACCATGCCATGATGTCCTGCACTGCGCCATGCCACCCTGCGCCATGCCCTGCTGCCCTGCACCATGCCATGCTGCCCTGCACTGCGCCACACTGCCCTGCACCATGCCATGGTGTCTTGTACTGTGCCACCCTGCACCATGCCATAGTGTCCTGCACCGCTCCATGCTGCCCTGCACTGTGCCATGGTGCCATGCACTGCACCGTGCCACCTATAGCGCTTTCCAAGCCCACATCAGGCAATGTGTGAAACACCTCCGCTAGCAGCTCTGGGAGCTGCCCGGCAGCACCCAGCACTGCAGCTACGCACTGCCTGTCCCGACGCGGGGACCAGGGCCAAGGTCAGGGCAGGCAGGCGCTCCAGAGCGTCACTCCGGGCTGCCGATGGGCCCCACACCCAGCAAAGCCGTGAGGAGGGCGGCTCCGGCAGCGCTCAGCCCCTCACGAGGACGCACGGGACAAGGAGACACGCGCAGCTCTTGTCTTGCTGTGTGTTTAAAGGGCTCCAGGGGAATTGCTCCTTTTCCAAGCAGCTGGAACTAAGAGAACTACACTCATGGGTGCTAAACTTTTCTGCAGAGATTAAAAAACAACAAACAAGAAAGCAAGAGCCCTGCTTTGTGCGCCCAGAACAAGAGGCTGCACAGGGCGCCTGTAAGGGCGATGGCTGCATAAGTGCCCACGCGCACCGAGCTCCTTTGCTGTCATCCCCCATAGGGACACCGGGGACGCTGCTCCCCGCTGCGCGCGGCTCCGCTCTGCCCTCCTGGCCAGATGTGCGCCCGTCCCCGCGCCCCTCCGCAGCACAGCCCGCACGCCGGAGGCTCCGGGCAGGGGCTCGCGGCGCTCCCGGGAAGGCCTCTCTGCAGCGCAGCCCTGGAGCGCTGTCCTCGGCCCGGGGCGGCCCGAGCGGCCCGGCCGCAGCCAGGCTGCCACCCCTCGCTGCCACCCCTCGCTGCCGCAGCGCCTCCCACAGCCTCCCACCTCTCAGACCCCTTGGCCAAGCATGGGGGCCACGTGGTATAAAGGATTATAAAGGAAAAGCTACGGGACATCGGGTACCTGGACACAAAATAATGCTGAGGATGTGAAAACTGAGGACAGATTTTCCTGTATTTGATCCCAACAGGATACAACTGCACCTCAGCAGAGGTGCCCAAGAAAAACTCCTAGGGGAAAAGCAAAGTTATTGACCTTTCCAGTGAAGTTGGCCAACTCTATGCTTCCATGGCAATGTTTGCTGGGAGGCACCCAGTGAGAACCTTCACCAGAACGGAAACGGGGACAAGCAAAGAGGGTGTCTGCATGGTGGCCAGCACCACAGGGACCTTCTGAACTGGGTCTCCTCCATGGGATGGCAGGAGACGGGGACAAGCAGAGAGGATGTCTGGACAGTGGCCAGCCCTGCAGGGCCCTTCCGAGTGGAGCCCCACACGGGAGCAGGTGCCAGGGCACCTCACCCTGCTCCCGCCGGACACCACAGACACTTTGAGACGCTCCAGATAACCGGACAATTTGGCAGGTAAGATACTTGTCACAGATGCGTCCATCTGGAGCTGCCAGGCGGCTCTGCTCACCACGATCCCATCCTGGGGCTGCTCCCTTGCTGGGGTCCTCTCCCATCCCAAGGCTGCTCCCGTCCCAGGGCTGCTCCCGTCCCTGGGCTCTGGCCAGGTGCCTGTGGCTCTGCACTGCCTGCGCAGACGTGGCTCCAGGAGGCAGGCGCCTGCCTCTGCACTAAGTTAGGGAGATTCACAGAACAGCCGTGAGGGCACCAGGACCCTTCCTGAGAACCCTGTCTTTAACCTGCCCAACCTTCTCTCCCAAGCCAGGGAACAGGAGCGCCGGGCACCTCCTTCACAGGCAGCTTTCCCAGGGAAGCAGCCGCTGCCATCGCTGGCCCATGCAGCGGCAGCCCGCGATCCCACTCGCTCCCCAAGCCCCATCGGAGCCCCCATCCGTCCAGCAGCACCAGTGGGACTTGCATCCCGAGCGGCACCGCTCACGCTGCCGAGGCATGGGAACACAGCACGAGTGCCAAGTACACGGGAACACCGAGGACACGCCGGAGTCAGGCACCCTCCTTGAGCCTGAGAAACCATGTCCAAGGCAGGCCCCAGACCGCAGCTCCTGCTGCCCTCCAGCCCAGCTCTCCCTGTATGAGCTGTCCCAGGAGCAGCGGTGCCACCGGAGCGTTTCCAGGCAGCATTCCTGGCACAGCGAGCCTGGCTCCAGGGCCCAGAGCGGCTGCCCGGCTCCAAGGTACCTACTCCTCTCCCCACATTGCTCCCGCAGCCAGCGCAGGGGCCCATTCTGGCACAAAGAGCCCAACGGAGGCCCCGGACCTGCTCCACGTGCCGGCCTCCAGATTCGTCATCCTGTCTTCAAATGATGCCTCAGACTTACGGGCACCAGAAGGTATATCTGACTAATTAGGAGCATGCGTTTCTATTGAAGTGCAAAGTACACAATTATGCGCTATACGTTTCTGGAAGGAGTGCTTCAGTTTTGCCTCTGAAGAGTCTCCCTCGGTTTAGCCCTGCACCGCTCCGGCCCTGGCTCCGCGCAGCCGCCGGCCCCTCGCCCTCCCGCCGCTCCGCCACGCGCTCTTGCTTCACACACATCCGAGGGAAATACCTCCAGATTAATTTTTATTTAAAACACACACACCTTAGCACGCAGCTGATCAAATGGTGTCACCTAGCAAATTATAATAGCGCAATACTGAAAAGTAATTTTACTACTAGCTAGAAAAGTCTGACGACTGCAGAGGATATATTTAGCTGCATATATATAGACAACACTCAGTGGTGTCTGGTCAAAAGAGTGCAAATCTTCCCTAATGCACAGAGTATGCCTGGCCCCAAATGCTTCAATAGCACTTAGAGAAGCCTCTTCTATTTGGCTCAAATTCTACCCAGCCTGTTAATAGCGAAGCTATTAGGATGATTTTCTGGCCTGGCTGCTTGCTCAGAGAATATTCAAAAGATTGCTCTGTAAAACTGAGTCTGTTACCACATCTGAAAGCAGAGGAAATATCGATCAGCAGTGCAGAGCCATTAGCTCTCCAGCATCTCGGATGTCTCCCGTGCCCGCGGACAGAGCAGCTCTCCAGGCTCCCCGCGTCTCGCTGCTCCCGGGGTCTGCACGGGCCGGGCACCGTGACGGCCGCAGCCCGGACACCGCTGCAAAGGGCCACTCTCCTGCTCGCCTGCGCCGCTGCCGCTCGTGCCCCTGAGCCCCATCCTGGCCACGCACACAACCCCTGCTCTGGCCAAGACTGTCACGGTTCAAACCTGCGGAGCCAAATGGGAGCCTCTCTAGGTGTTAAGAGCTGTATGAAAAATCCAAAGCAAGAAACTAAGCAAAAGTCAGGGCTGCACGCAAAGCCCAACTCGTTTTGGCATCACAAACCGCAAGTAAGACTACCCATTTCTACAGCCTGCATCAGAAGGACGGTTTGGACTCCACTTCCAAAGCCACAGGCATCTTGGTGAACCATAAAACTGGAAACCAGTTCAGCTTGGAGTTGCTGATAAAGCCTGAAATATTCAGGCTTTGCCTCCACTGACTGCACTGCCATGATAAAACTTGTAATTGCTGTTTCTGAAGGAAGAAGAAAGGAGAGCTAACATGCCTGAGGAAGCTCCTTAGCAAGGTTTGTCACTCCAGGCCCAACTGCAAAGCTCTAGTATGCATTTTTATATAGTCTTTATGCATTTAAATGCATTTATTATGCATTTAAACAAATGCTCAATCCCTGGAGTACAGTATATATTTAGAAGTGCAGAACAGGAAGGTGTTGGGCATTACGTAGACCGGGAGCTGGCGTGCGGCCTCTTGCACAGCTGCACCCCGACCAGCACCGGGAGGTCACCAGCCTCTCGCTCCACGTCAGGACGCGAGCGGCAGCGCCGGGATGCTGGTCAGGGTGCAGGGACACAGCAAGGAGCGGGGCAGGACCACTGTGCCGCAGCCCCGCGTGGCGGGGAGCACCCAGGCCGCATCCCTGCCTGCCAGGTGATGGTTCCTCCCGCGCTGGGCAGGGCCCGGGGCACCAGGAGGCAAGGGGCACTGCCCTGCTTCTGCTCCTGGTCACGGTGCTGAGCATGGGGCAGGCCCCACTGCCCTCCCTGCCGCCGGCACTGCTCAGGCCGCAGGACTCCAGTCACCGGGCACAGGGGTGTCCGCAGCGCGGCCCTGGGGCTGCCCCAGCGGGACGCACGGGACGCGGGCGCTGCGTGTGCTGCTGACGCGAACATGGCTGCAAGGGCCGGCTCCTCCACAGCAGCTCCCCAGCGGGAGCCTCCCAGCAGCATCAGAGGTTCGCCGTGCCCTACATTCCCTGCCCACAGCTGGAGCTGCTCGCCGCGCACCAGCCCCGGGGCGGGAGGCAGGGCAGGCAGGGGCTGCGGGCACATGGGGCAGGACTGGGGTCCCGCTGTGTGAGGATGGGCCGGGGGGCTGCAGGGTCCGGGGGCTGCAGGACACGGGGGCCGCAGCCCCGCAGAGCAGCCCCCGTGCGCTGCCCCCCGGCCGCCCCGCGCACACGGGGCAGCCCGGCCAGGCCGCAGACCCCCCGCGCCCGCCCCGCCGCGGCAGCGCGGAGCCCCCGGCGGCGGCGGCAGCGCGGAGCCCGTGCAGAGCCTGCGCGGAGCCGCCGCGTCCCGCGGGGCCGGGCCTGGCACTGGCACCCCCGGCC
>JAVCKT010027711.1:13013-31326 GCA_032273925.1 Rhynchotus rufescens | reverse complement strand
CCCCCGCCCTCCTCTCCGCGCGCGCGCGCGCGGCGGCCGTTAACGGCCGTTAACGGCTCCTCGTGAGGCGCGGGGGCTGCGTGTCGCGTAGGCCCGTGCGGCTGCTGCGTGCCCCGCTGTGGAAATGGCGCTTCCCGCCCGCTGCTCGCTAGCAGGGGCTTCGGAGCGAGGCGGGCAGCGCCGGGGCGCGCCAGGCTGCGGGCCCGCCGCCTCCTCCCGGCTGCTGCCCAGCCCCGGCGGTGCGGAGGTGTCGCTCCGAGCTCGGCCCGGCCTCCTGGGGCCGCCTAGGCCGCGGCTGAGCCAGAGCACGGAGAGCACTCGGGGACCTTCATTTCCCTACCTTTTTTTTCTTTTTTTCTTCCCTTCAGTTGCCCGCTCAGTGTTTCTCTTGCAGAGCTCCTGAAAGGGAGGCAGGCAAGATGGGAAAAATAACAGGAAAAAAGCATTTTTTTTTTAAAGTAACAAGCCACCAGGGCTTCTGCATGGTAACAAAGATATAAGTTATATTGCCACTTATTTAAATGGATGTTAGCCCTGTTTGCTGTGTGCTTTGGCTCAGGGCTCCCCTAGAAAGGGTTTGTTGCTCTGCAGCGCTTGCAGAAAGGAATTGGAGACATGTTCCCGAAAGTGCCCTCTGATTACCGCGTGCTATAGGCTCGTGCCATAGGCTTATGTTTCCCCCAAAGTACCCAGCGAAATGTATTCCCTGCACATACTCCTTTCATTCACTCTTTCTTAAGTGAAATAGTCTTCATTGAAGCCTTCACGAAGCAGAAGCGCGAAAGAGGAGCTGGTTTGTGGTGTAGGTTAGCATTAATGCATCACTGTTCTCAAAGTGTTTCATCAAGCTTGCCCGGGTGGGGAGGAAAAAATACAACTGACTCATCTTTTATCTTATTAAGTTCAACTTTTCAATCAAAAATTCAATAACTCCACACTCTTGTAGGTTTGTGGGGGCCGCCAAAAGTTTGTGCTCTTATGGACTTTATACTAGTGAGTTGTGGGACTTCTGTCACCTGAGGGCAATTTCTGGAAGTGGTGGCTTGGGCAACTTATAAACATAAATTATTGTATTGTGGGATGGAAGTAGGAGAACTGGCTAAACTAGCACGGAAGCACAAGAAATTCCAACACTGATTTTTTTTTTTCCCCTTTCCTTAGGTAGGTTTTCACTTCAGAATAAACAGCTTTTTTTCTTAAAATCATACCGAATTACAGAATGACTGAGGTTGGAAAAGACCTCTAGAGATCATCTAGTCCACCCCCCCTGAAAATAATTGTCAACTAATGCAAATGACTTTACAGTAGTCTAATGGAAACTTTCTAACTGCTGCCTCTTTGGTCCCCAATGTAAAATTAAATCAGGAGCTTACAGCAGTTGCTGGTTAGATGAAAGTGTTCTGAATATGAAGCACGTGGTAGTTCTGAAGGGACTGAGCTACTTTCCTTTGAGCATGTGACAGAGAGCTGAGGAGCACCTAGGGTAAGATCAGGATTGATTTTAATGGTGCTTGCTTTCTTAATGAAGTTATAACTTTAAGGAGTGCTGAACAGAAAACACGGAGACATCTACTGTCCAGGGATAAGCGTGCAGCTTTTTCAAAAACCTGGCTCTTTGGCCATGCTAATATAATGTTTATAATGCCAATAAACCGGAAAAGCTGAAGATGGAAAATGGTGATTAGATAACAGACTCTTTGCTTCGAAGTAGCTGAAGACTAGATAGTTGAAAGTAAAGATTTTGGTTGATGTGATGATGAAAACCAAGAAAATCGAGGCTGGTGCAAGTAATTAGTTATGCTTGGTAACACCTATATAAATGCATTTGTTTTGGCAGCTGTGATCACAGGGGGCAGTTTTCACCATTTGATGCTGCTTTAAATGATTTTTAGAACAGTTACTGCTTTCAGTGATAGGTTCTTGCTGCAGCTGACAGGTCTTGTAATTAAAACTGTTATTTCTCTCAGTCTTCTTAGGAATTCTCCTGTGGGAACTTCACACATGCTCACCTGGAACAGAGGTGGAAAGCTTAGTGTTCTGTTATTTGAATACTGGTTGGAAAACGTACCAATCAGGATTCTTTGCTTTGGTAACTCTGTATTTTAAAAAAGTGCTGTCAGATGATTTTTGCTTGAAAGCAAGCTTAAAATGCAAGTACTCTGAATCTTTAAGTAGGAAATTAATTGGCTATGGTATTTAAGAGACTTATTCTTGAACAATGCAATGTTACATCATACTGCTGGACAACTAGAACTTCAGTTTACAAGTTGGCATTTTTTCCTGTCCTTCAGTCAACATTGATTTTTGCCATCTGAGTCATGAAGATTATCTCTGGACAGAAATGGCTGTCCTTGACACTAGTATCATGTTTTAAAGCCCTGTCTAATCCATTCACTTCAAATAACCAAACATCTTTGCATCTCCTATTTTTTTTTTCTGAAATACGCAAAGTCAGAACCACAAGAATACTTTAAACATGGAGTCTTGAATATCTATTTTTGCCAAGTCTGAATAAGTAAATGCTGTGCTTGTCATGGGAGCATCTTCATCTAGATGAATGAAATGGGAAATCACAGCTGTGAAGAATTTGGTCACCCTTTATCTGCCACTTGGGTAGATAGGGGACTTTGATGTGCTTCCTGATGCAGAAAATCTAGGTCCAATCTTAAACGTCTTAATAGTCTGCTAGCTTCAAAGGAACAGTTCTGCAAGCTACTTGCATGAGCCAGTGCTGCAGGACCGGAGTGTGTGAGGAACTGGTGGACATAAAAATAGTTGTCTAATGCAGTAGTACTTTGCACTGAGTTAGTTGGCTCTTATGAGCCATGTGGTGTTTTTGCAGGATGATTATTTCCATAATTGTTCAAGGGTCTATTAAGTGTTAATTTCAGTCAGTTAAGTGTTCAACTTCAATTAAGTGTTTGGCAGAAAATACTGATTTGATACCATTGCATTTCCTCAGGTTTTTTGTTAGACTTGTTAACAGTTCTGCAAGTCAGCATCCTTGTCCATAGAATAGAGGTTCTGTCTGAAACTAGGAAGAGCTACCAGGTTTTTTGTTTGTTTTCATGTGGTAAATCACTATATTGCTAAGAGTATTTTCAGTCCAGTTTCATCAATGCATGATTTCAAGCATGATTTTTTTTGAACATGAAGCTTGTATAAGAGAGCCTTCCAAAGGGGCATATGCAGGATATGGGATTGTTGTAGTTTGTTCTGATGTAGAAACAAATTTTGCAGCCTTAACTCTGTAACAAACCAGAATCCTGGTATCTCAGTTGGCTCTCATCTTACAAAGTATCACCAAAAATCTGTAGGCTTGAGAAAACAGAACACGATACCATCTGCCATTAAATCTATTTGGCAACTGTGTTCAGAATTAAACTTTCAGATGTGCAGTTTGCTGCCACCATTGTTTAAAGTGCTTTAAAATAAGTTCAGCTAAGCTGTCAGCGCGCTTCACTGGTGGGGTGCTTGGAACAGGCCCGGGTGTGTTTAATTGTAACTCTGCTCTATGTGAAGCTTCTTAACAGGGAGAGCTGCAGCCTTCAAAGAAACTGAAAGGTGACGGTGGGCCAAGTTTTCAGCTGATCCTCCTCACTCGCCCTTTCTCTGCTCTGTTTAACAGGCTTAGAGAAGGAAGTTACACTTGCCTTAATGTGGATGCCGGGTGAGTTTAATCTTGCCAAGACATCTTGGCAGCCGATGTTAATACACTAAGACTTTGGAGTAAGAAACATGTCTAACTGGGTAAATAAAATCCTTCTCTGGATGCTGCTGTCTGTGTAACCCTTCTCTGGTTGAAGGGATTTTAAGTGCGTAATAATTACAGCGGGTATCAAAGTTGCCAAATAAAATGGCTTCTTGGCAGTTTTTTTATAGATGTTTTAGATCTAGTGTTGTTTGGTAGCCTAATTTCATAAGTCAATTAAGATTCATCGTTGCTGAAGCTTTCATTCAGAGATGAAACATTGCAGTTTGATTCTTTGAGGAGATGTATATGAAGCAAAAACACATGAATATTTATCTTCTGGTTCAAGTTATTTATTTCTGTCCCTTGAAGTACTACAGCTATGTTTTAGTTGAGCTGACAGATCAAGAAAAGATGGGATTGCCTCTTATTCCCTTGTCATGCTGTGGGACTATTGTTTTTTAGTTCTTATATTTTTAATGATGGCATGAAGGCTGTTCATATTTACTAGTCCACTGGATCTTTTCAAGTCTCCTACTCTGGAGAGAAGTGTCCTGGGCCTAACTTAGAATGAAGATAGCAAATTAATGGAAATACTGTTCTTTATAAACTTAGATTGTTAAATGGACTAAAGAGGCTCTGGCTAGATTTTCCTTTGCAAAAAAACTAATTTTAAGTTCTGTCCAAATTATCTCTATCAAATTGCACTTATGTCTTTTCTACCCATTAAAGTGAAATCCTGAAAGTTGAGCATCTCTTTGGAAGTCATGCGACTCCTCCCTTCCCTTGTCCCCTCTGGCAAGAATTGTGCAGTATTTCAATCATGTGAGATCTGATAGAAAGTTTTAGTGTTTAAATCGCAGGAAGGTCAGGATCTTAGCACCACAAACATTTTTATTTTCTGTTGAGGAATGGAATTTGAGTATATATTGCAACAAACTTCAGAGATTACTAGTCCAGGTAGATAAATGGCATAGAGAACATCAGCTTCTAGTATCACAGAATCACAGAATCTTTAAGGTTGGAAGGGACCTCTAGAGATCATCAAGTCCAACCTGACCTCTAGAGATCATCAAGTCCAACCTTCCTGCTCAAGCAGGCACACCTACAGCATGTGGCACAGGGTGGCATCCAGACGGGTTTTGAAGACCTCAGCAGAGGTCTTCATGCAGCAGAGCTGTAAGAAAATAGTGTTAAGGACAGTTGTTCTGGCTGGTACACCCAGCCTCACGTGCAGAGTACCGCAACCCTTCCTGGCTCCTCAGGCAGTGGATCTCACACCCTGGGTTTCAGAGCAGCTTCTCTGCCCGTGCTGCACAGGGGCACAGCGAGCTGGCACAGCACCCTCTGCTTTGAGAGCCCTCTCTGCTTTGAGAGCCAAGCGCGGTACCCAAAGCCACATCCCCTGGCCCTGTTGCTGCCAGGCTGCCCGTTCAGGCAGTCCTTGACAGAACACTTTGAGGCTGTTGGTAAGCAACTGACTGACAGTTGTAGTAAAACTTCCTGCCTTCATTGTGGGAGCTTAGCTGTCACAGTAGTGAAAGTGATGGGAACGCTTTAATTCTCTGGTTAGCCCTAGACTGCTGCTAATGTGCTGTGTGAAGGCTGTAAAGCAGATCCTTTGAGGGAAGCCTGTTTTTCCCTGAGTGACTGACTCTCTGGATCTGTTCTAGTCCCGACGGTGCCTTGGGGGACGTTGGTGTGCTGTGCATACTTAGAACTGTTGCTGAGGCTGTTGCTCAGTCATTTCTTGTCATCTGGGACAGCTGTTTTTCTGGCAGGCCGTATGTCAGCCTCAGTAAGTTCTTCCTTTGTAGAGTGTGTTGCAAGCTGTGTTCTGAGCTCAGTGCAGATGTTTACTCTTATTTCTGCAGTGTTTACTGCAGCCGCGTGCTTTGTATTGTCCCTATGTTGTCACAGTGGATATAAAGCACAGAGTAGATTATTGCATATAAAAAAATAAGTTAAATTGATCCTAGGCTGGGAGCTTTCTTATGCAGGAATATTGCATCCCTTCCTTTGACATGTCTGTGATAATTTTAATAAAGTCATTAGCTGCAGTTGCTAGCGTGTAAGTGAAGTTGTCTTGGTACATAATGGAAAGTGGGGGAAGAGGCAGATTACAAGTGTTGAATATGAAGCAAACAGGGTGTGTTTGCCCTCTGACATTTGAGCTTAATTTGAGGTAACTCCTTGTTGTTGCAGTTAAAAGTATTTTTGTGGCCTTTTTGCTCAGGAAAGCAAATACTACTATCAGTATT
Organism: Rhynchotus rufescens; assembly: GCA_032273925.1. Classification (NCBI taxonomy): domain Eukaryota; kingdom Metazoa; phylum Chordata; class Aves; order Tinamiformes; family Tinamidae; genus Rhynchotus; species Rhynchotus rufescens. The sequence continues at coordinate 25,374 of JAVCKT010027711.1, read as the reverse complement.
TGTTCTGATAATGTGAATTTGCATTTATTTCTGCTAAATAAAGAGTAGAATTTGGAAGAATTGTGTGTTAAGCTATTTCCAGGTTCCTTTGAGAAAGTTCCTTTGATTAGAGGCCAGGTATTCGGACTAGTTTTCCCAGCATGATGTAGCGTGACTCTGGAGCAAAGTATATTACTTTATCATTTTTTAAATTACCCTGGCACCCTAAGAGAAAGTTGTGGCTATTGTTTAAAGTGACTGCCATGAATATGTTGTTCTTTGTTTAGGTAATAGCTGCAAATATTGTTCATAACTTTGAGGGATATGACTGAACTCTCATTTTCAAGTAGCCAGGAGCTTTAAGTGTACTGTGAGATGCATATCATAAAGAGAACTTCTCCATAGCTTAACTCTTAGTTATCTAAAACCTTTTGCTCCAATTGTACGTAGTAAATGTTTTTATGGGAAAGCCACAGCAGCTCTGTAGTGCAAAGAGGAACTATATTATTCATCATACATTTCCAAATGCTGTTGCAATGCGCTGATTATCATGAGGAAGAGGGAAAAATTTGCATTCATCTATATGACCTTGTTTACTTTAAGGCTTTTAAAGAATGTCTACTATCATTGCTAAGTCTCAATTCTTATTCCCAAGTGCCTTCTTCGGAAAACTATAATGTGCTGCAGTGCTTGTTGTCAAGGATCTGTAGAGCTTGCAAGCTGATATGAATATGATTGTGTTTGGATAGGTGGCTTAAAGAAGGGCTGTGAACTGAATAAGGGTTCACCTTATTGTATGCATGTGAACTGAATAAGGGTGGCACCTGTAGTGCTGATCTCGAGAGGCTGTGCTCATCCATTTGAGGCTTTGGTACGAGCGAGCGTTCCTTACAAAGCGAGGACTGGCTTCTGCTGGGCTCGATAATGCGGTAATAGGCACATTGATTTGTACTCACAGTGCAGATTTCAGTATTTAATTTCTTGGTAGTGAATTACGATTGTGAAATTCATTAATGTAAATAGGCACTTAAAATGCCATTCATTCTACTATTGAGATGATGTTTAACATCCTGGTTAGCTGATCCAGAAATCTCAGTTAGCTGCTACCTTTGAGCCAGTTACTGGTTAGGAGGGTTTCTATCTTTGGTTTTATAGCAGCATGAATCCCGGTGGCTTGAGCTGCTTGTATCTTTTAGAAGGGAAGCTGCTACTCCTTGGCCTTCTGCAGGCAGAACATCTGCTGATTCACTGAAAGCCTTCAGGTGTATGTATGTGCTTCTAAATTGATAGTATTTTCAGCTGTTGCATCCGTCCCTAGGAGAATGTGGTACTTTGACATATCTATTGGCTACAAGTTTCTGATTTAAGCAAGGGAGTTGAAGGTTTAAAAGTCTGTCGCTGCAGAAAGCACAGGAAAGGAGAAGGAAACAGCTGAGCAATTGCAAAACAGTGTAGTAACACTGGAGAGGAGCAGCTGTGCATGGGTTTGTCCTTAGTGACCTTGTAAATAAGAAATTACTAAAGATTTTGTGGAAGCTCAAATAGTAACCATGATGTAAGGACAGATATAAAATCTGGCAGACAAAATAGGGAGATTCTGAGGGAACAGACCTGAGATGAGAGAGCAAGTGGCAAACTGAAATTCCTAGCCTTGACAGACACAATGGATGTAATGTTTGCCTTGAAGTATTAACTAAGATGAGCTATAAAACTGGTAAGCTATTTTGGCTGTTTCTTCTGAATGAGGAATTGGAAGGACTGCATATGTATGAGGTATTAAAATGGTTTTATTTCCGGTTAGTGAGGTAAAAAGACTTGAAATAGAAGGGGAATCGTGCGACTTCTTTTCTTGCAGAGAAGAAAAGAAGGAATTGGCTTCAACTGTGGCAAGCTGATGCTAGGAATAGCGTATACTTCTGCCTTTGTTCCTTCTAATTGGAAAGGAAATGTGCAAGTTATAATTACTCTGGAAAAACTCTACTGCCACAAAAGCAATGGGATCGTCAAGGATCATAAAAATCAAGACTGACAGATTTAGGTTGTCTTGGAGGTGATAATGATAGCATGCTCTGCTGTCGTTAACACAGTACTTGGCTGCTCATCCATACTTTGTGAACATTTTTAAGAGTGGAAACAAAATTTTCTGATTCTTTTCCTTGGACTAAAATTGGATAGAATAAACATGCTTAGATTACACCATTGCCAACCATCTGGAATAAATCTAATTTAGCCTGTGCATAAACCAGAGCTGGAATGCTTTGTAAATCTAACTTATTTGCAGCGTGTGCAGGCTTTACTGAGAAAAAGTATTTTATTTCTTACAGTATTTCTCCAGAAGGAAGAATCCCCAGCTGTTTCTTCAAGAGTTCATAGCAGTAGCCTGACAAAAAATGGTCTGACCAGATTTCAATAGATATTGATGATATCGTATGGAATGAGTCTACTGTGCTCTCCATGCCTGTATTGCTTGCATGGAACTTAACTTGTGGTTTACAAATTATATTTAACAATAACATATATGATGTATTTATTTACACACAGAAAACAACTGTGACCTAATGCATCACTTTTTTTTGTAGTTGTTTTTCTCTTGTGTGGGAGGTAGTGTCAGCTTCAGAATTACTTTGGTTCAAAGACTATTTACTGTGAATGCAAAAATCCAAGTGTGCAGCTTTCTTTTGCCATGGGAAGAAAGGGGATAATTAATATAAAGTGTGTGTGTGCGTGTGCGTGCGTGTGTGTGTGTGTGTGTGTGTGTAAGAAGTATGGAAGGTGCTAATTCTTTTTTCCCTGTCTTGTCAAATAGATCATCAGAAACAGCTTGGCATTTGCAAATAAAGATCTCAAGACACATGAATACTTAATTTTTAAATCAAGCTCAACGATGCATTAGAGGAAGCTGGATTGGCTGTACAGAGATTTCATGCTGAAGGATGAACAGTGAAGAAGAGTTTTATGATGCCGTTACGGGTGAGTGATGGGCACAGTGCTGAAAAAAACTACAGACTGTATTGTGTTTGTGACAAGGGGACAAGAGTCTCTTCCCATTAAGAATAAATAAGAAATAAAATGCCCTAGCTATGACCTTTTTCTTTTCAGAAGAAGGAAAACAGTTCAGTGATGTTTTCTTTGGGTTTTTTTTGTTTGTTTATTTTTAAACCATTATTCTGGTTATCACTTTTTTATCACTGATAGCATGATTCGTCCTTTAGCACTGATGTCTTGCTTTCATTTTCTATAAATAATTACTCTGGAAAAACTCTACTTTAACAGGAGCTTGAGGTAATGCTGTTAAAACACTTTGAAAGGTGAAACATCTTCCATAGATTTCTGTTGTCTATTTTAATTTTAATGGGAAAATTGTTCCAAAGAACTAAAGAAGAAGAAACAGAAACAGTCAGAAACAAATTGTTATGAAAATACACTTTCAAGATAGGGAGCCAAAAGTGTTGTCTCTAGAAAAGCAAACATGAATCACTTCACACATGTCAACTAGTATTTTTCCTTGAATTGATAAGGACTGATAGTTGTTTATAAAAGCCTTGCATAATTTTAGGGGTGAAATGAAATGCTTGAGGCATTTTAATAATAATAATAATAATAAAATCCTTTCAAAAAATTGAAACAGCTTAACATTCCTCCACTTAACTATCTCCTTAGAAATTCTGCAATAGAAGTGAAATGAGAAATGCTGATAAAAGCGAATGCAGAACCCTTAGCTTAGAATGAGGCAAATGGAAGGGGAGTAATAGGAAGCATTAACATGTATGGAATAAAACTAGTATGTCAGGTACAAGTGGGTAAGGTAGACTTATGTGGTTGGTTTGAAATTCCTCAGAGGAGTTAACAGAGGGTGAAATAGCAGGTGAAATAATTTGGTTTGCAGCACGCTGTACAGGACTGCTCAAAAATCCCCCACTGAGAGAAAAAGGAGATTTGGATTGCGTTCCCACTAGCTAGCAGTGATGTGGTCCAGATTCCTCTGTAAAATCCAAATAGTGCTACTGTTAAAACCTTCAAATCCCCATGGATGTTTTTAGTATGTTATTGATAATATAAACCTGAAGTAACTGCAGTTGTCTGTAATTACTGTTTAATAACATCCACTTCTAGGACATGAATCTGTCCTAAGGAAACTTGCTCTTTGTCAGGATGGATTTCATTTTTTTTCTTTTATGTCTGTTTTCTTGACACTGTCCCTGTCACATCCAAAAGACAAGCTCATATATGGTGGAATTGCATGCTGAGTGCTTGGAAAACATGTTGCTTTGAGTAATTCATTCTGTTCTGTGTCACCTAGGATTTATTAGTCTTATTGTAGACTTTAAGTTAGAGGCTACATGCCATAGAGTTCTGCTGTGCTAGACCGTATCTGCTGAAGTACTTTGGGAAAGGATTGTGACAAAACAGCGAAACGCTTAGCTAATTACCAGAATAATATTACCAGAATAATATCCTGTTTTTCAAAATAATTGTATTTTTTTTTTTTTTTTGAATGTTAGGATGCAGTCACATACAATCTCCTGTCTGGGAGGCTAAGCTGACCTGGTGCATCTGTGAACATGATGCTCTTCAGCTTCCTACTGCTTGATTGTTTCCTAGAGTCCATTTCTTCCTCTTGGGGCAGAGGAAGTGAGGTGTTAGCTGCCAAATTCATATGTTTTCATAGGGTTTGGATCAGACCAAATCAGGAGATTCTGCCCTGGGGTTTAAGTAATGTGAACTTTGTGAAAGGTTGGCTTGCTTCCTATTGGAAACAGCTTGATACAACTAGATGTTGTGAGGACTGACTTCATGGAAAAGAGGAGAAAAGCGGGACTTTTGGCAAAGAAAAAACATGCCTCGTTTTACATGTGATCTACATTTCCTGCATCCTGATCCCATTGTAGGTCTGTAGGTTTTGGGTGCTCGGCTATTTTGATCCCCTTTCTGTTTTGAGTGCCAAGGCTTAATTAGTATTTAAGGAAGTTGTTGGCAGCCTATGGAAGGGGCGGTCTCGTGTCTTTGTGTGACTCAGAGTATTGGGCCTCCTTGCTGCCTTGGAGGTGGACGGCTAGCACAGTCCGAGTGCACTTGGTTCGTTTGCAGCATGGGGAAGAGGAAGGCTATGAAAACTAGAGTTGCTGGCAAGTTATTTTTTCTTTAAGCTCTTGAAATACATTAATGTTGGCACCCAAGTTATGTTCTGTGAAATTGAAAATTGAAGGCTTTTTAAGAGTTTTTATTTCTTCCTTAACATAGGGGTTGGAACAGTTGCTTTAGCCAATTGTTAATGATTTGTCTTTCAGTGGGTGGTTGCCCTACCTTTTAAATCCCTATTTTTGTCCTTATCCCCAGGGGTTTTTCACTATAAAATATGGCCTGTAATTAGAACTTACCTGCTCAGTTCAAGGAGTTCAAGATTTTAATGACAACTGGAGGCATTTTTCTTGTAACTTAGAAAGGACTGCAACAAAACATTTCATTGGGCTTTTCTTCTGGATCAGTAATTCTTCTGTGAAGAATGTCCTCTGGATAGCTTTTTGTAGAACTATAATACTTTGACTTTTCCCAACAAGCAGTTTTTATAACTTCATTGAATTATAGTAGACGAACCAGCTGTTAAAGCTGGATGTGACAGCTGTTGGAATCTAGTGATTACATAGCTGTGTACCTTAATTAAGAAAAGGGGAAATAATATAACTGGGTAAAGATGTACTCTGACAAAGAGGGCTAGCACTTCTTATGCATCTTTTCGTTTTGGAGGAGGTTTTAATTTTTTTTTTCCCCCCACTTTATCATTTAGAGTAATAGGTTATATCGTTATGTGATACAGTACTTGCCTTTTCCTTCTCCTTGTAACAAGAATCAGTAAAAGGTTACTATATAATTAGAAATTCCATTTTAAATAATAAATACTCTTTTAGTATGGTTTGACTAAAGATAGACACATGTTTTTTAAGACAGGTGTTTCAGGGTAGTCTTCATTTTAATGACCTGAGCAAATATAACTATCATTCTTTCCAATTAAGTATGAAGACCTGCTAAGGTGTGGTTATTGCTGTGTAATTATATGCTTGTGACATCAAAATGTAGGGGAGAGATTAATACATTACATCACCCTTTAGACATGCAGTTTAACAAATAAGATGATATCAATGATATTTCCTTCTGAGTTTTCAAGGTTATCGATATAGTTTTATACCTTCTAAAATTGCAGCTTTTTCATTCTGAATGAATGACTGTAGAAAAAATATAACTCCAATAAAATAAAAGTGCTATACTGGGGATACTTTTTACTAGGCTAATAATTATATGAAATATGTGTATTTTTACTTTTTATTTCTTCCTCAATCAACAGATGGGAGAGATTTTTACAGAAATGGTTTCAAAGTAGCTCTGCTGTCTACAGAATCAGACATGCAGTTTGCTTTGCTGTTTTTGCTTTGCTGTGCTTTGCTAGCCTTTTTTTTTCCTCATTGAATTCAAGTAATTTTCCTGTGGAGATCAAGGTAGACATAGAGGTGTGACCTAATATTTGAATTTGATGTCACCTCGTCCTGTTATTCCTGGCTGGAGTTTACCTGTGTGTTTATGCAAAACGGAGTTTTGTACCAAAGTGCAATGGTTGAGAAATTTAGTCTGTATTTGGATTCTTTTGTGAGAAGCTTTTTTTTTCTTTGATCTTAAACTTAAGGGTTTAGTCTTAGACCTTTAGAACTAGTCTTAGACTTAAGGAATCCAAACTGCTTGCATTTTTTCCTTAATTCATGTAAATGTTTAATGAAACTGTACTTGCAATCACTAATTTCAATGTACAAAATCCAGTTGTTCTTTAGATGTGCACACATATTTTCACAATGTTCTTATTTAAAAGTGTATGTGAAAATAAATCATCATGAGTTTTTAACTGAAAAGGGAGTAATTTGACCATAGAAGCTTGTATTTTTGTAGATTCGTGTCAAGTTTAACTTCTTTGGTAACTAAAGCTATTCAAGAACTGGTTTTTATTTTGGATACTAGATTTTAGCTCTGACAATATTTCCAGTAGCTCAGTAGCCTTTTATTTATTTTTCCCGAGGGTATTTCCACTTCAGAAGTGTATGGAGTTAAGGTTGTAGGAAATGGAGCCACTTACTTCAGGTCACGCCTTGGGTCACTTATAGAGCTCAATGAATGATTCATCTTGATTTCCACAGGTTCCTGCTGTAGCCATTAAGAAAGCATTATGTGCCTTTGTACAAATGCATGGCAAAAAACCCTGTGCCCTGTGCTCTAGGTGCCCCTGCTGGGGCAGGGGAGTTGGACTAGATGATCTCTAGAGGTCCTTTCTAATCTTAATGATTCTGTGTTTCAGTGAAAAAAATAAATTGGGTGTCTTAAACTTCTGTTATTGTAGTATTCTAGTTGTTAGCAGTACGAGTAGCCATAAACATACTTTTTTTTTGGCACATTTTTAAGGTTTTGGAGGAAAATGAAATGTAAGTGAACAAAATTGTTGTAATCACACTGCAGCTCTGAAGAAGACAACAATATATGTAATCTGATTAGGAGCTATTGAAGAACTCAGAAGATTTTAAATTGGTTTTATATTCAGCAGCATAAAAAATAGTTGAGGATGCTTAATTCTAATGCAATACTTGGCTCTAAATACTCTTGGAAATTAGGTCACTTACTAGAAGCTCTTTGCTCTGATATTTTCAAAATAAAATAACTTGGGTATGAGTATACTTCAGCTATGAGAGTCAAAAATTGTTGAATGGCATCTGTGGGAGTAATAAGATTCCTAGGATAACTGTTGTTATATTTTTTAAACAGGCTTTGATTCTGATAATTCTTCAGGGGACTTTTCAGAAGCAAATCATAAAGCTGCAGAAATGCTTGATCTAGATCCACACCAAAGCAATCGGAGTGGAAAACATAATGGAGAGACAGATATTCAAGAAAATGGAATTAAGAGACACAGGTAAGCACATAGTAAGGCATAATAAAGAAATGTGTAAGTGCTGACTCACTCTTTTGGAGCATTGAGAACTTTTACCCTCTGGAAGAGGTCATTTTTCTGGAACCCAAAAGATATTTTACCTGCTCTGTCTCTTCTGTCAGCTACAGAGCAAGACTTTGCTGCTTTTGTGAAGTACTTCCAGATCTACAAATGAATACATCCCTTCATTTGAGGGACTGATAGTGATAGTTGTTGTTTTCTTCCTATTACAGGACATCATTACCTGCACCAATGTTTTCTAGAAGTGATTTTAGTGTGTGGAGCATATTAAAAAAGTGCATTGGACTGGTAAGTTAATTTGGATGAACAGTGCTGTTCTAGCTTCAGATGGTTATCCTTATTGTTTAAAACTTTGACACAGAATAATACCTGATGCATTCTTCTTTTGTAGGGATGTTTATGGGATTTTTTTCTTCATTTGTAGGTTGCAGTGTAAACTGCAACTCTTTAAATTTCAGTATCTGTTTAGTTAATTGTACTGTTTGGTTATTTCTTGTCATTTGATAACCTAGCATTGTGTCTAGGAATTGAGCTTTTACTTTTTGTCATCTAGGAGCTGTCTAAAATTACAATGCCCATTGTCTTCAATGAACCATTGAGTTTCCTTCAACGAATAACGGAGTATATGGAACATATATACCTCATTAATAAGGCTTGTAGTCAAGCAGATCCCCTGGAAAGAATGCAGGTATGTAACAGCTTCCACCTCCTGATTAGCTCGGAAGTGTTCCGCTCCCAGAGTGTTTTCTTTAAGACAGTGTTTCAGTATAGTCCATGGCACCCTCTGGGGGCTAGTCATAAGAATCCCCATATTATCCTTCTAGACAGGTTTCTTATTTCATGATGGTTGGTATCAGGTGCTTGGGTCACTTTTACACTTGATGCTCTTGTGGATACTGAGGCGAAAGTCTAGTGCAGGAGATTGCCTCGACTGACCAGGGTCCTCAGCCTTTTCAGTACTACTTAACCATAATGTTCCTGTTTGCGTTGTGAAGTTGAGGTCTTGCCTTTAAATTACTGTAAATTGATTTGTTGAGTGACTCCATGCTTTTTAAATTATCAGATAAAAAATGTTGTGACATGGAGAACCTTTACTATTCTTTCGTGGTTCTTCAAAACAGATATAATATCTGACAAGTTTCTCAGTAAGGAGTTGGACATGATAATACTAAGCCAGTGTATGTTAGGGTATGCTGGATATTATGTTAAGGTATTGCTCATAGCTCTATTTTAGTTGAGAGAAATTGGAGTGTACGTGTTGTATTCTGTGTTTGTATAACACATACCCCTACTTACCAGCCTGTGAGAGCTTCTAAGTGTCATTTGTGCCTGCTAGTAGGATTCAAGAAACATCCCATGTGCATTAGAAATGATGCTTGGCTAGTACTTAGAAAAGCAAGACTCTGTTCCCAGCATACAAGTGTGGGGGACAGTCAAAACATGGGAAAAGCAGATTAAAAAAAAAGGCCAAAACAAAACATACTTTTAGAGGTAGGTGTAGAGGCAGAGCGAACCCTGGCAAAGTACTGAAGAAAACAATTGCGTTTTGGAAATGAGATGGTTATAAATTGTCTCTATTTCCCCAGTTCTGTATTACTTAAATCCTGTGGCTTACAAATGTTTTAGCCTTGAGCAATATTTAGTTCCTTTGTTTTGGACAAATAGTAAAATATGGTAATATGTAGCTATAATGTGCAGAAATTGTTCTTTTAATGTACTGTTCTCATTTATTCTGATTTGCTTTTAGGCTGTAGCTGCTTTTGCAGTTTCTGCTGTAGCTTCTCAGTGGGAGAGAACTGGCAAACCATTTAACCCACTTCTAGGAGAAACCTATGAATTAACAAGGTAATAATTACTTTAAATAGGGAACTGTTTGTATTACTAACAAACTGTGATGTTAGCTTGGTTGTTCGTGCAGTGAAATAAAAATCTGTTAACACACATTTCTGAAATAGTTCTTTTTCTCCACAGCAACACAATTTTTTTGAGATGTTATTATAAACTAAGATTTTTATTTCTGTGTTTAGGTAGACTTTTCCTTGAATTGCTCAGAGCAAAAAAGGGGTCTGTAATGGTCTGAGAGACCTTTCTCCTGACCCAGATATTAATGGTTAATTAATTTTAAGTGTTCTGCTGATCTTGTCAGATACAGGAATTGAGAGACTTCTAGTCTGCTTAAACTAGTTGTATATATGCTGTGGAGAAAATGACTTCTAGTAAGATCTACTGCTGCCCAAGTAGCTTCAGAATTTTCAGCAGTTATTTTAAACAGATTCAGATGCTTTTCTTGGTAAAAGTCAGTTAAGAGTTTTGACTGTGGATTGTCTTGGAGTTCAGGAAGGAAGTTGTTCACAGAGTATTGTTTCCTTCCTTTTGTTATTGGTGTGCCTTGGAATTTGCACAAGTGTTAATTTTTTTTTTCCTGCTGTAAGATTTAAATATATGTGTTTATATATAGTAGTTGATTACTTACTACTCCCTCTTTTTTTGTTTTTTAAGGGAGGACTTAGGTTTTAGGTTTATATCTGAGCAAGTCAGCCATCATCCGCCTATTAGTGCATTTTATTCCGAAGGCCTCAATAAGGACTTTGTTTTTCATGGATCAATCTACCCCAAACTAAAATTCTGGGGAAAGAGTATAGAAGCTGAGCCTCGGGGAACAATTACTTTGGAGCTGCTAAAGTGAGTATGAGGGGGGGGGGGGGGAAAGGAAGTATTTTTATGCTTATCTCCTTAACACTTAGTTGTATAAAAATAAATGATGACATCCTGTTGGTTTCTCCTAGATGAGTTTCTGTGAAAACCTCTTTTCAAAGGGATTGCAAGGATTTATTTACAAGTTATTGTTCAGTGCTTAATTTTAGGGCTCTCTTGTTGGAGTTATGTCACGCTTGCACAGCTGCAGCAATTAAATGCTGCTTTTCTACTATGAAAATCAACATTTCTTAGATTGAATGCTACTGAAAACCAGTTCCTTGAAGGCAGCTAAAATTTAAATAAAGAGCTAAAATTCTATTACCAGGCCATTCAAGCCCATTTAACTTTTACATTTCATTGTTGGTTTTGATCATTTGAAAACGTGTTTCTGTGTTTCTGAGAAAAGCATCACTTCAGAATAGTCGTACTGGGCTACAGGGCGACCCGAGGGATTCATCAGGGTGTCTGTCACCTATTTAACACTTTTTATTTTTTTTTCTTGTGGATGGTCACTTTCCTAATAAAGTCACAGGTGCCTTTCCAGATTACTTCTAGACTTTTTCTAGTCAGTTACATCTCTTATAATTTACGCTGCTTTCCATATAGTTGGTTTTTACCCTTGTGGCACTAAGATGCTTTATAATTCCCAGGTCACAAACATGCACAAGTTATGTCACATGTCTTTTATAGTCACAGAAAAAGCATTCTACAATGAGCATGTCAAGGTGCTTCTGTAAGAGCTTTACCCAACCCTTAGGTTATTCTGAAATATCTTATGAAACTCCTAGATCTTTTTTCTCAATAAAGAGGCAACTTTTCTGCTTTATAAGGTATTGCTATATAGAGTGGTGATGGAAATAGAGGACTTTTTCTTCTGAATATATAAAGATTATCATTGTAGGATGCACTTAACAAAAATCAAAGTTTGTTGCTGGAGGTGGACTTTATTCAGAAGGCTGTTAGAATCCCTGTTATGCTGACTCAATTTACAGCATGCTATAAAGAAATAGCAGTGTGAATAGCATATCTTAGTATTTGCTTCAGGTTAGTAGCATACGCTGAACTCAAATTTTGAACTGCCTAAACATGTGGTGATTATTGCTGTTACGGTTTGTATAGGTCTGAGAGCTACTCAGAACTGAGCTCATAACAAGTAACTGTTTGGTTTCAAAACTGAAAGTCAGTGAAAGTGCTGCATTTATGTCAACCATCACCATAAAATGTGTATTCTGAAAACAGGCATTAGAAAGCACCCTTCCTCCTCACTCCTCCAGCACAAATACTAAAATGGCTCAATTTGACAGCATTGGGCATGAGTGCCTTGCATTAAATTCTATGCTGTAAAAAGCTTTTGCTATCAAGCAGTTCACGAACAAAAATTTGTACTAAGACTGATATGATAAAGCTCTTCTCTTTCTTCTGAAGACCAGCAGTCCTTGTTCTGCAGCGTGCTTGCAGACAGCTCGCTGGGGAAAATTGTCAAATTTCAACAGTCTGCGCTGTACTGGAACATGACTGAACAGTTGGAGATATTTACTGCTTGTGCTCCATTAATACTCCATGGAAGCAGTAGCACAAGGCACTTGTCATTAAAAAGGACACTGCTTGTTTTCTATATTATTGGTATTAAAATGGAGTTTGCAGATTTCCCTTAGATATCTTGACTGTTCGCCAGGTAGCGTTAGCATTTCCTTCATCAGT
>JAVCKT010027710.1:16366-28270 GCA_032273925.1 Rhynchotus rufescens | reverse complement strand
ATAAAATAAAATAAAATAAAATAAAATAAAATAAAATAAAATAAAATAAAATAAAATAAAATAAAATAAAATAATTTTCCAGTGGAAGCATTGCAGTTTTTGCCCATGGACCCAGGGTTGGCTGTTGCCTCCAGTGCACCTAACTGCCCTCTCCCCTATCTCTATCCCCAGCCATGTGAGACAAAGCCCAGAGATGCCAAACGAACAGAGCCCACCTCTCCCAGAACCGTGTGTTTTCCCAGAGAGGGGGGGTCTCTAGGCTGCAAACAAAACTTTGCCAGCTGACTGTGCAACTAAAGAAAACACTGGTGCAATTCAATGAACAATGGAAGGACCCAAATTTAGCACAATGACCCATTCTGGCTTTGTTTTTGGTTTCAGCAGCTCTGTGCAACATTGATTACATTCACGGGGGCCACGTTCCCAGAGCAGGGTCTGCAAGGGAACCTGTCCCCTGATGCTGGGCATGAATAGATGCACGAGGAGACTTTAGCAGGATAAAACCCACTCACAGCACAGCTAGACATCAGGTCTGTGCACGTGCAATAGCTCTGCTTCGTTCCCTTTCCTTCAAAGAGGCAGCCCCAAAAGCATTTAATGATGCTGGATTTGAAGGTACAGCTGCAGTGCAATGCAATGAGACCTGGAAGGGACAGAGAAGCCTTCTCCATACACCAATGAAGAATGAATTCATAGAAAAACAAAAACAAAACAAAACAAAACAACAACAACAACAAAAAAAAACCCAAAAAAACGGACTGAGTCTCCAGAGCACTCACCTCACTTATTCTGTTTTCCATTGCCCTCTTTAGTATTTCTGAGCATCCTTCAGCATGGAGGTTCCTGCTTTCTTAAAAATACCAGGGCGGGATGCAGCTCCACTGCTCTGTGCAAGAGCAAGTGCAGCACTGTTGGATTTGGAGGCCACTTTGCTTCAGCGCCAGTGAACCTGGCTGCAAACACTGGCTGCTAAGCCCATGTTCAAAATAAACAAAGAAAATCCAACATCTCAATCTTCTTCGAATTTATCATGCTTGCTTTTTGTTTTCCCGCAAGAAAGTGTTTGTTCCTCTCCAATTTCACGCTGGGACTAAAATGAGCTGACAACATCTCCTTAAATTATGTCACCTCTATGAGATGTTTTTTTTTCCTCGTCTGAATCAGGTGCCTGTATCAGTATCAACTTTTCACCATGGCAAAAGAGGATGTAAAAACGGCAGAAAAACATTTGCAAAGTATGTAATCTTTCATTTTTGGGGAAGAAAATGGGGACAACAAGTAGTTTTCCCTGTCAGTTCAGCTGAATGCAAACCTCTAAAGCCACTGGAGTGACAAACATGCAGAGCTGCAGGCCCAGAGCCTCTCTTTATGAGATTGCTCATAGGGTTTGGTATCTAGTTGTGATAGGAAAACCAAGGGCAGAAGTAAGGGGATGGTCTCCCCTAGGCCAACAGAGCCCCATGGGGTACCCTGGTTGGGACCTGTGCTTTCAACCATAGCTTGGAAAAGGAGACAAGTAACCCAGCGAGAACATCTGCAGGAGACAGAGCATTCCCAACAGCCTCAGCTAGAGCCAAACTCCAAAATGTTCATTTCTTAGCCCAGTTTTGCTGATGGAGGTAAAATCTTGCGGAACAGCCACCAAAGAAACTGCGAAAGATACATTGGCAGATGGAATTCAGCTGCAAGAAATGCTAATTATTGCAAATGAGAGCAGCAACAAGAGGTCTACGTGCACCGTGGTGGCTCTGAAGCAGTGCTCATCACATGGGAAAGACGTGAGCCTCGCAGGTAGTTCTTTGAAAATGTCAGTTCAGTGCTCAGCAATGGCCAAAACAAGGACACCGTCACCAATTCTCAGATGATAAATAAAGACCAAAACCAGAAAACGTCATTTTGCCAGGGGATAAATTTTTGCTGTGCCATTTTCTTAAATATTGCAAGCAGTTCTAATGACCTTCTCCCAGAGAAGTTATGTACAATATTTTTCAAGACAGGTTTGAAGGATTTGCGGAGTTGTGAGCTACTTCCACAGGAGGAATCACTAACAGGCTAAGGAAAACAGGATATTTTGGGCTTGTAAGGTAAGAGGCTCTAGAAGAAATTGTAATGGGGGTCTTTAAAATCACAAGCAGCACACTGGAAGATGCTCAGGGAAAACCATTTATTATATCTTGTAATGGGAAAACCAGAGGGGCTTGAATGAAATCATGCAAAAAATGGTACTTTTCCCAGCCACAGAAAATTAAATTGTGGAATTTGCTGCCCTAGGATGCTGTGGAAGCCAAATGTACAAGTGGGTTTAAAAGGGAGGTATTCTCAAAAACAATTAGTTGTGATGATCTGAACCCACCCTTTAGATCAGGAAGTCCCTACCTTTGTGTTTGCTAAATCCAAGGTCCTCTCCTGGGAAAGGGTCATTTTGTGCATGCTTTGTTTCTCCTACATTCTCCTCATGCAGTCACAGGTTGTCACTGTCAGAGACTGGATACTAGGCAAGATGGATACAAAATATTAAAAATATAAATGTTTTCATATTTTTAAAAGATGGTTTTAAAAATCATGAAACCCACCCATAAGAGTATCGTGAACTTGGGGCTGTAACCCCAGGAACTGAACTCCAGTCTCAACCTCAACGAATCTAGGTCCAGACCAACAAGAAAGCAGGAGCTTGAGTGTTAAATGTGAATAAGTACTATAAATACTACAGATAATGTAATTATTGCTCTATTTGGCTATTTGTTGATAAGGTATTTAAGGAATACTTGCATTACACTACGGAGATCTGACCCAATAATGTGCAAGAGTTATTTATTCCTGGATTTATTCGCTAAGTAGCAACATGAGCCTATAATTCAAGGCGCTGCATTCCAGGCGCAGAGACAAGGCAGAGCCTGAAGAGCTGCTCTTTGCCTGCACAATTCACTTCTGCAAACGCTGGGCCAAAGGTCTCGCCTGTGCATGGGTTTGTATATATTGGTCTAACGAAGAGAGGAGCTTGCATTACTTTGCAAAGTCATGTCTTGATGCCTCTCATTTTGCTGAGTGGCCCAGAAGTGGAACCCAGAGCTAGCAACATAAGCTTAGGCTTGCTAAGGTCCATCAGGCTGCATCTCCCGGTCAGGAACAAAGGATATAGGAGGTCAATGATCTCCACATCAGGTTATTTACTACATCGGTTTGTTTTGATCCATCCTACATACATAACCACATCTTCAGTTTTTAAATTTTCAACCCACAAGACTCCAAAAATCATTCCCCTCCTTGCTTAGGGACAGCTCAAACATTTGGGTTGGAAGTGTTGAAAGAGGCATGGTTCTAGGTATAAAAATCTTTGTATGTGGGGGCTGCACAGCACCTACTGTTTTAAATCCAACATGCTGCCTTGAGTGATACCTGGGGGGGTCTCAGCAGAGATAAGATCTCAGAAAGCTGAATCATGAGTATATCTACCGATAGTGAACTCTTACAGTAAGTCAGGAAATTATCATTAAAAAAAATAATACCTGAATTATACCTCTGATATTAAGAGCAATTCAGTGTTGCTTGCAATCTTCCCATTGTAGAATAAACGGAGAGCAAACTGGAGCCAGGCAAGCCTTGCCAGTTTCGCATTTACAGAACTGTGGATCTGAGCAGAGACTTAAGCTGGGCATGTGAAGAGATGCAGAAATCTTTAGATTTGCATATACAATATTGAGATCATGAGAATGTCACATTTAAATGCAAAACTCACGTGTCTCATGAATAAATCATGAATGGTGGCAAGACTGATTTATTCTTTTTTTCCTCCAATTGTCATCTCATCTCCCCCCCTCTCCGCTTCCTCAGCCACTGAGCAGACACTGATCTGCAGAGCAGACAATCCCTTCTTCTCTTCCCTAGGAAATGCAGTGATAGATGAGCTGGATAAGACGGTGAAAGCGCTTCCAAAACAAAAACATGTGCCCGTGTCTCTTGTTTATACTTGGCTGGGAAGTAAAGAGGCATCATTTCCTTCCTCTTCACCCCCCTCTTTTCTTTCTCAAGAGCTACCTTAATACCATGGCAACAGCCTTCAACCCTTTTCTTGTACGACACAACCAGATTGGGAAAAGGTTAGCCGTGCGCTGTAATCAAATCCAGACAGGTCAATCGTGTAAAGAGATGACTTCCCATGCACTATGGAATAATGAAGGAGCAGAGCACGTAGGTCAGTCTGTTTTCCCCTTCTTCTCCTTTTGGAGTGCTGGGATATCATTTTGCCTCCAGCGACCAAAATGGAAGTAAACACTTTCCAGAGGTTATTGGGGAAAACACAAAGCAGGGAAGGAACCAGTTGCAGGGAAGGAACCAGCAGATTTAACACCGAAGAAGAGAAAGGGCATCTGACTTGGAAATGCACCTCCTTGTGCCATTAATGAATAATGAGATGTTAAGTGCAAAGTGTGCAAACGTTGATGCTCTGAAACACACCATCTCTCTCAAGCTAAGCAGGCACCCGTTTTCTCTTGCTATATGTGTATCATTCTCAGGCTTAAGATATCATTGGCAATTTCACGCTTTGAGAATAGCGATTCAGCTCTCATTAGCATCAGGCTGGGAATCTTTTGATGACACTTTCTAAAAAGCCTCAGACACTTAAAATTCATCCAAATGATAGCAGCGTATTGATTCTGACAAAATTTTCCTGAGAAAAGATGTTTCCAGTCCAGGATGAAATTTCTGATCAAAATCAGAAGTCTGCAACACAAACTGTCCAGGAATTAGATGCAGAAAAATCCTTGCAATATAGGACACACACACCCATGACGTACAACTCAATATCTCCCACCAAAGCAGTTACGCTAGAGCAGTTACTCATCGTGGATGTAGACCAGAGCAGTTACTCATGGTGGATGTAGTAAAGACCTCTAACTCGAGGACTTTAAGCTTAATTTCCCCTGCCTGATTTTGAAAGCCCTTAACATTAATACTCAAGCTCTGTGCATGTTGTTTTGGTGAACAGTCATTGAAATAGAGGGGAAAAAAGCTGCACGTCCTGCTCCAGCAAAGCCAGCTTAGGTCTTGCAATGGGCATTTTGCATCACGCAGACCTAAAGTCCTTGCCAACAGGGTCATAATGCACTTGATCCCAGGTGTCACATCAAAACAAGCCTGCTCATCTTGACCTCTGAGCTCCAGTCTTTCTGCTTCCCTCCAAGTATTCCCCCAAACTCTAATGGAGTCCTGATGCAGGAACGTTTTGGGAGCTCAGCAGGTTTTGTGGGATAGGAGTATTTCCCTTTGAGCTATACAACAGGTTGCACATTAATCCGTGGAGCAAATTCCAGCAGCAGAAGGCATCCCACGCTTCCTATACACACACATACACTTGTTAGCGCGTGTCGTGGCTAAGCCTTAATTTCAAATAAAGGTTTTCAGCCCTGCTAGATAAGACCCACACTATTTGCTGCCTGTATCTGTGACACAGCACCACATACACGCTACATTTTGCAGCAGGAGTCCAGCTAATGGAGGTGATTTGATGGCTGGAGCTCAAGCCCAAGCTGTGAGAAGCGGTCCCCAGGCTGGCAAAAAGCCGCTGAGATCCCATAGCCCTGCTCCCCAACGGTACTAATGGGCAGCTAATGGCTTTGGCCAGGGCTTATCTGCAGACACTAATTTCAGGTTAATGCCTAGCAAGAAAAAGGGAAATAGGAGGGGAAGGAAAGTTGCGGGAGAGCTGAACTGGTGCTCCCTGGGTTGTTATTGCCCTCCTGCTCTTCCGATGCAGGCAATAGCAGGGGACACGGTATTAAAGAGCATATCCCGGTCCGCGTGCACAGCATCTGCTGCACAATGTCCTGTGCACGCTCACAGATGCTTTGTTTCACCCTAGGCATGGTCAAAACAGCACACTTAAGAGTGGAAACTTAGAATGTAGAAGACTTAAAAAAAAAAATAAACAAAAACACCATTTAAGAAGCCTTTAGCCAATATACTTTTTGTTCAATCTACAGTAGGAAAATATATCTATAAAAATGGCAATATTAACCAATGCTTTAAATTGAAATTCATCATTTTATTTTGAAACAGCTTATCTTGCAGCACTGGATCCGAGTTCTGTGTCAGAGGGTTTTTTTTTTTCTTTTTTAATCATTTTCCCTCAGCAAAGGATAAGAATGGAGAGCATAAGAGGGATTAGGATGAAACCATTGCAGGCTTGATAATGGCAGAGAGGTTTTTAAAGATTGACTTTGAAGTGAAAAATTAAGTAAACCTCTAGAAAAAGATTTCTCCTTAATCGGAAATTGGGGATTCATAAGAAGCATCAAATGTAAACAACCAAGGTGGCTGAATGCCAGGTGGAACCACTGCGCGAGGGTCAGTAACTTGGAAGCGCCCCTCATTTTTCTTGATTTGCATCCTGCAGCAAACGCTGGCAAGGTGGAATTGCTGAGAGCCAGACAAAGTCGGGCCGGATAATCCCTGTTCCCATCCCTCCATCCCATTGCAAGCAGCTCGCTGCACCTTCTCCCAGGCATCTTTTTGAGAAGGATTGCTGTGGAAAAAATGACCTTGGTCCACTTCCCATGCCATGTCCTGGGAGTCCACCTCATAGTTAGACCACAGGGTAACAAGTTCCAAACCTACTAGCCATGCTCCATATCCTACAGAGGTAGCACCCTGGGCAATGCACACCACAGCAGCAGTAGATAGCCTCTTTCCTTACTTATTTAAGCTTCGTAACTAGACAGCTCAATCAGAATTATTTTTAGCCTCTACTTGCATGCCAACAGAACCTAACACAAGTAAGTCAGAAAGTCTTTTTTCCTTTTTTCTTTTCCCCCAGACCATAATCATCCGTAAACACTCTTAATTACTCCATACTACTCTATTGTTTGACTAATAATAGCAACAGATAGACTTTTGCATACTGGCTGTAGGGAGTCTTTCAATATAGATACTCTGAGGAATTCATACTGTTCTTTGGGGTGTTCTTGCCCTCCAAAAGAATTCTCTTTCTTTTTTTTTTTTTCTCCATTTATTTATTTATCATTAAACAACATCTCCTTCAATACTTCACTCTCAGTTTTAACAAGTTTGGGTTTTTTTTTGCTTTAAATGCAGTTAGCTAGACCAGCAGCCTGATATTTCTTGCTCTCTACTCAAGTATTATTACCTAACCTCAAACCTAAAAGGCACAAAATACTCCCGAGAACAACAGAAAAATCAAAAGCCTGCACCTACCTGGGCTCTGAAGAACGGAGAAAAAAAAAAACCAACAAAAAAATCCCAGATATATTCAATTCAAAGTTACTGAAAATTCTTCAATAAAACACCTTCCCTTACACTTTATGACCTTCATTAGTAGGATCAGCTCCACCAGGACCCAATTCAGAGGGTGGTGCCCATGTGCTAAATAACAGTATCTGGTGCTCCTCAGCAGTAGGTGAAAGTTTTGAGTGATACAGCAATAAAAGCTACTGAAAAGCCCCTTAATGATTGTTTTTTTTTTTCTTTTTTTTTTCTTTTCTTTTTTTTTTTCCCTATGCTTATTTAACCTTTGGCTTTTATTTCAGTTTGGTGCTCTTAAGAACTCCTCCATCTGATGACACATTTTAGTCTCATCACTTGAGTTGTGTAGCTTCACTTTTCACTCCCACCTAGAGCCACGAGCAGCTCCCTTTCAGCTGGAGAGAGCAGTGCTTGATCTGGGGAACGTCAGTATTAGCAGGCATAGGGAAGTGCTCATTTTTAAGACTGTATTTAAAACCCATTCAAGGTTTCAAGGTGCTTCATGAAAGTTCAGGTTCTGTATAGGAATGTGGTCTCATCTATGAGATTTAATAGGCATGGCATGGGACAAGCTGATCCTCTTTTTCTGGCAGTCTTTTAATAATAAAGATCACCTCCATTTAAATACTAGATGTCTCCTGAAGTGATCTGGCCAAAGTCAAGTTCTCTAATGACCAGTTACTTGGGGCACAGCCTGGAAGTCAGTGCAGTTCAGCCTCTCCCCTAGCTGGAGCTCCTTTTAATTTATTTCCCTGAATTTTAACATACCGAATCCCTATGCAGCTTTAGCAGTAATTATTATGTCAAGGCGTAAGGTATTTTGAGACCTACTAACAGATGCTCTGCTGTTATTTCATATCCACCTACAGCACTGAAACCTCTTAGGCATTAATGAGAACTGTCTCCAAAGGAGACCTCTAAGCAGTCATGTGGGAAGAAAACAATTTCCTAGGCTTGATCTCTCAATAAACGAAAAATCATCTGTGATATCTGCTCCACCCTTTGGGTTGGCTTCATTCCCCTCTCATTTCCAAAATATCATTATATCAAAGATCCAAGAGAAGACCCAGGCCAGGACTATTTATTCCAAGTTCAAGCCTAGGATGAATAAGCACTATTTCCAGCAAAGCTAACAAGAGCAGTAACCACTTCCACCAAGGATGCCACTGGACCACATGCTATAGCAAGCTCTGATTCTTTCTGTGTCTGCTGTAGCACGATGAACAAAGATATTTATGTGACTATGGGTTTTTGCGGCTCTCTGTCTCTTTGACTTGCTTAACAAGCTCTCTTTTCCCATGGTTCCTCCACCCAAAGAAGCCTGATGATTGCAAGGTGCCCTTGTAGAAGCAGCCCTGATGTCACGACTTGTGGGCATTGGAAGGTTAGACCGTCTTTAGTTGCAGCTGAGATCATAAAATGGTGTAATTCCCTCTTGTGGTCACTTCACTGCAAGCCTCTGTGCAGTCACTGGCTGGGAATCTGGGCCCTTCTCAGCATACAGCACCTCAGTTGAATTTAAGCTATGTCAAAGTAAGCCTGCCATCTTATAATCACACTCCAGACTTGCCCTGAAATAGCTAACAGAGTGATTTACAACTTGTGCTCCCAAGTAGAAAGGAGAAAAAAGTAATTTATCTTTCATACAGACTGAAAAATTTTGATACTTGAATTTTTCAGGCTTTTTTTTTAATTACTATTTTATTTTCTGTGTTCTAAACTGGCTGCTGGTGGAGAGTCAGGTGAAGAGGGAGCCTGGAAGCTCACGCTCATCACAGATCCTCTTCCCCTCTTTCCACACTTTTTGCTTCTTAATGCTGTGAGGAGGTCACACTCTGAGCTCATTATATTCTTTCATTTTCACCTTTTGCATTGATCTTCTTAATTATCCTCAGGTTTGTGGTTACAGGGAGGAAGGCTTTGCTGTGCTTCTGCAGATGAAGATCATTTTGCCTCGATGCCATGTGTAGAACGAAAATTTACCTGGGGGGAGATGGAAGGACAGATCAGGTGGGGTGATTTCAAAGGATGTGACACGATGCAGTTCCCTGTTCTGTTAAAGGCTGCAGATCTGGTGGTCGGGACTAACTCTCCTGTCCCCTACACCGAGGTTTGAATAGGCCTCTTTTCCCAGGGAAACACATGGGAAGACCCCTAATTTCTAAACTACCATGTCATGTGCGTTAAGCAGGATGGAGAGTCATCACATGCAGGTGCAGATCCCCCACAGTCATTTTCTGACAGTCGTCTTAGTGCCCATCAGTCTCAATCTGCAAGACTGGTAAACTGCTGTTCCATAGGTGAAGCAACCAAGTCCAGGGCTCTGTGTGCACCAAAGTCTGCCAGGTGAATGGGCTGATTTAAAGTCCCCTGTGAAGTGAATCAGGATCATTCTGTTGGTAGCCCACATCTCCTTTGAATGGTCTCATGGGAGTGATTAAGGGTGACCCACAGAGCTTCACACAGTAGTGCCAGCAAGTCCTGTGGAGGTGCTAGAAGGCTTTTCTTCATGGAGTGAAGCCTCACCAGCTTCTTGGTGAAGCTTTCTAGCCTCCAAGACTGTTTTCCTGCCCAGTATGTTTCTGGGTGGATTTGGTCTCTGCTCCCATAGCATCAGTGTTGGCTCACGAGCAGCCTAAGCAGCTTTGTCAAGCATTTCGGTTTGATGAAGCTGATAAGGCAAATGACATCAGGCTACATTTTTTTGTCCAGTTTGAGAAAGTGTCTGGCTTTGACTCTCTCCCATTTGTGCCCATTTGCCCCCAGAAACCAGGCAACTGTGACTTATCTCATTTTAATGTACTCTCCACTGAGCATTTCAATATGATTATCCCAGAGCTTTGGCCAACCACTTCCAGCTTGGATCTCTGGCCGCCTCCTTTCATGAAAGGCTGCTTTTAGCTCTTTGGCCTAGTTTTAACCCTCAAAGATAATCTCTCTCCAGCATTTGGCAAGTTGCCAGTAGGATTAAAATCTGCTGGGGTTATTTACTCTCTTAATGAAATGCTATATACCCAAGTATATCAGTGCTAATTAACACCCTGTCCACAAGTTCTCTCCTTAGCGTTGATAATTATGAAAAAATCCACACTCTCACAGCCACCCTGGTCATTAAGAGAGGAAATGAATTTCAGTAGTTTTTCGGTTTTATTACTGCAAATATAGCTCTTCCCAAACTTTGCGATGACTGACTTCTCATTCTCTAAGTTGAATGGTTGCCAGCAGTTGTCTGACACTTTTTAATTTTATTTCGGTTTGGCTGAAATGGGATTTGGATGAAAATGGGCTGGAATCTCAGCATGCCCTTGGACCACAAACTGCAGAGTGGCAGGGGCAGAGGAGGGCAGTGGTGGTGGGTCCTTCCCATGGTCACTCCCAAAGAAGAGCTCTTGGATGGGAGCTGCTGTAATTTGGGCTTGGGAAGAAGGAAGCAGGGTTGTTCCTGGGCATCAGTCCTCCCTGTTACTGCATTTCCCTCCCCTTTCTCCACCCCAATGAATCGCTCGTCAAGCCAAGGCTGCAGGAGAGCACCCAACAAGTCTAGTTTTCATAGTCATCTCGCCAAATCCACATGTCTGTGATTTTTTAGGAGGATCACCAAGAACCAAGCTTACGTCCCTGCGGTCACCTATGCCAAGGCTGTCTTTGTGCTCAGGCAAGCTCCATCTCAGGCACACCAGGCTTTTCTCAAGCTCTTTTGGGTAGAGGAGGACACTCCCTGCACACAGCTTGGCTACCTCCTTGGGAGCTCAGTCTCTATACATGCATCAAACAGCTTCTGCTGTGAGTGTGGCTGAGTCCTGGAGGTCCCTCAAACAAAGTATGCCCATCAAGAAAGCTACTGTGGTAGCAGAATGGGGTGTGGATGTCAGGAGAAGGAATAAACAGTTTCTCTAAGAAAGGAGGCAGGTTTGAGTAGGTCTCACTGTGGTGGACGTTGAGGATGAATCTGGTCTCCAGTGCATCTCATCAGTCCTCACCCCAGGGTTGCTGTGGGTGAAATAGATCTGAAATAGAGGTCCTAGAGTTCTGGAAATGAGCTCCAAGGAAGCATCAGTAAAGTCTGGAAAGCCAGTCTTAACTTTTCACTGTCATGGCTGCGGATAGGACACTAATGTATTCGTAATTCTGAGGAGAATAACTCCAAATAGGCACTGCAGCCTCTCCAAAGCCCTCATCTGTGCTAGATTACGTCAAGGGCTCTTGAATTAAACAAATCTGAAGTTTCTAGGCCAAGCCATTTCTTGAAATATGACATGAAAAAGCATTAGGAGATGCTTCAAACAGTCTGAATCACACTTATTTTCCCTAAGACCCATGTCTCAGAAATGGTTTGTCTGATATGCCTCAGGTTTGCCCCAAACTACCCTGCTCTCAGCAGGGTGACCTCAGCAGCTGGGCCAAAAATGGCCATTTAGAAAAGCTCACAGTAAACTTAATCATACTGAAGGGGGAGAATTGGGAGAGTGACTGTCCATCAAAACCATAGGTCTTTGCAGCCTGCCCGGGCCCCTCGCAGGAAGCCTTGTCCAGTTCCAGCCTTCTTTGGCCTCCTTCCCACAACTGCACCCTGGCTTGCAGGGCTGAGATTGCTCCATGGCTGCGCCAAATGGGTCCATGCTCATCACCAGCTCCTAAATTTCT
>JAVCKT010027710.1:0-16266 GCA_032273925.1 Rhynchotus rufescens | reverse complement strand
CTGGGCCAAAAATGGCCATTTAGAAAAGCTCACTGTAAACCTAATCACATTGAAGGGGGGGAATTGGGAGAGTGACTGTCCATCAAAATCATAGGTCTTTGCAGCCTGCCCTGGCCCCTTGCAGGAAGCCTTGTCCAGTTCCAGCCTTCCTTGGTCTCCTTCCCACAACTGCACCCTTACTTGCAGGTCTGGGATTGCTCCATGGCTGTGCCGGATGGGTCCATGCTCATCACCAGCTCCTAAATTTCTAATGTGCAAACTCTGTCCTGGATTTGTCCCCCTCGGCTCTTGGCAAGTGCCTATGGACAGTCTCTGCAAGGCAAAATGCCTCTGTGTGAGCTGAGTGGGTGCTGGACCCTGCCTTGAACCCCGACAAATGAACCCTAAGAGTCTTTCTTGAAACTTGCCCATGTTTCCCCTGCCTCACTGGAGATCTTTATGGACCACATCCTCCATCAAGATAACTAATCTGAGCAGTACCAGCCTCTGGTTTGTCCTGAAATAGAGTATTGAAATGCAATCTTCTCTGGTAAATGCGACCTCCAGATATGCATCTATTCTCCTACCTAAGCAGGTTTGTATCAGAGCACAGTGGGCAACCTGGACAGCTCTCCCAAAGTGTTTCCCAGGGCACAAGCACAGTGGGCCATGGTGGTGCCAAGGACACGATGAAGAAGAGATGCCCCCGAGCAAGATGTCCAGCACGATGGAGAGAAAACCATGTGTGCCACATAACGACGGTGCTGCACTTGTTCCAGGAGGACAAGCAAGTGCCAGGCTGGGCTTCTGGCAGGGCTCGTGCTGTTGGATGCCGTGATTATTTAGCTGAGCTTCAGCCGGGCTATTTATGGACAGAAATCACCCCCAGGGTCCTGGCCACAGAAGTGTTTGAGTGCTCTTTGGGAATCCTCCAGGAAATGTCGCAAAATTCTGATTAGATGAAATCAAGATTTTCTTTTTTTTTATCATGGGAATGTGCTGGATTGTTCAACGGTGGCACATGCATGATTTCTGACCAAAAGCAGAGGCAGTGGTAGCAGCAGGGCCAGCAGCTGCTAGAGGGGGCAGGTTCCCCCAGGGCAGGGAAAATCCGGGTTTTGGAGCAGTTGGCCCCAAACTTTCTGTCCTCAAGTTGCTGGCCATTCTGTGCTGCCTCTCTCTGGATTTCATTTGTATTCCACACCAGCCCCAAGAAAAAAAAATGCCATGAAAGCTCCAAGAGAGGTGCAGTGGAGCTAGAAATTCTGCCAGGACTCTGCCCTATGGGACCTGCCGCCACCAGCTAGACGGTGAACTGAAAAGGAAACACCGAGTTCAGCTACGGTTAATGTTAGCAAATGACTGCACCTTTGGGAAATGCTCTGTGAGAAACCCCTGTGTTGCAACCCCAGAGATTCAAAAATTGAGAGTTATATATCCTCAAGTTGGGTCTCTGCCTTAGAGAAACAATCTATATGTATTTATGTATATCTCTGTGCGAATAAAGGCCAGAGAGGTGTTTTTAATTTGCTTTCTGAATTTTGAAGACTGCATTTTTAATCTTTTTCCTTCAACGCTGAGGATCAAATTTATTTCCTTTTTTTATTATTATTATTAGTAGCTGAGGCTGCTAGTTGGTTACCCACTCCAGGATCTAGAGCTTCCAAGGCACACCTGCAATAAAGAAAACAGTAATGCCGTTTGAGATCATTTGCAATTGTGTAACCAAAACAGGTCTGCATTTGACATCGCATCTTCAAACCTAATGTTCACTGGCATAAACTGTGTGTCTGTAAAAAAAAATGCTGATTATTGGTTTTTTCTTTTCCCTGTTAAATATTTTCCTGAGATTCGTCTTCCATGACTTTAGGTGTTATGATGTTGGAAACACATGCTGGGTTAGGAGCCTCTGGTGTCTGAGCAGCCAGTAGAGAGGAGCACCTGTAAGCAAGAACATCTCTACAGTGTGTTGTCATTCACCATTCAGGAAATTTAGGGACTTATTTTAAATAATAATCCTATTTTCTAGATAAAATTTTACTTGGCTGATCAATGCTTTAGGTGTTTGTGCTGCTGATGCATCTCCTGAGAGACACTCATTGGATCTGCTCTCACTGCAGCTTCAGAAGGCCCTAGAGAAGGAGAAGCAGAGGAGCAGGGAACTGCAGCTACTGCAATGTGGGTCCAAACCTTGCACGCACCCCAAGACTCGACCACAAAATGTAGTATTCAGTCGATATGAAATCACTCTATCCGCTTGCATATGCTTGACTATACGTTCAGTTGGCCCTATGGAGATGGAGATGGAGATGGAGTTGGCCCTATGGCCCTATGGAGATGGAGAACTGCAAGATGAGGCCTCCAAAGAGTATTTTGCATTGGAGTGTTCAACCAAAGCCCAAAACTCCTAAGAGAAGCCTTCCAGCAGAGAAGTGCACATGGCCTTACTAACCGGGGAGCTCCTCACCCCTCTGCTCCTCAGGTATGGATAATTACCTTCTCCTAATTGCCGCCTTCTGGCCGTGGGTTATGTGAGCTGTTTATCCAAAAACATAACAAGGGAGCAGGAGCGTTTTTGTACCGTGGAGAGGGTTAATTTCCCGCCGAACGCCAAATGCCCTCATGGGAATGGAATGTGTAGTGTTTGTAAGTGGTTGTGCCCCAGAATCCTCTGAGAGCCACTGACTACTGCATGTTAACGATTGGTATTATTAAGGAACAATTGATGGCCTGTAACCAAACAACAGAAACTAATTACTGGAAAACTTTTATTGTCCTTTAATTACTGGGCCTCTTTGTCAATTAGCAAAAGAGAGAGAGGGGGAAGAGAGACAGAGGGAGAGAGCAGGAGGCTCGCTTTTTTATGGCGACAATAAATTTTTCCGAAACTGCAGTCGTCAGGGGCTGAAAGAGTGAGTCTATTAACACACAATATTAAGGCATGATATTTACTCGAGCTGCTAAGTGTAGGTGCTTTTCTGATGGAAAAAAAAAAAAAAAGTATGCAGCTCTGGGAATACTAATCGGGTTTTTTTTTTTCTTCCTGCCGTTGTGCTGATGCCTGACACGGCAGCTTTAATTTTCAGAGTGATTTTGCCCCGGACCAAAGGACTCTCGTGTAAGATTCCTCCAGGAACTTGGCCTGGTGCCCACGGAACATCTGAGCAGCCCAGAGTGGATGCAGAGGAGGGGAAACAGAGGCAGGATGCTTTGGTGGGCAGGCAGGTATCCCTGAGCCAAGGATGCTGGAGGCTGGGAAAGGCCAGCTCTGCGTTCCAGGTTGCCTGTCCAAGCCCTGCCCTGCTGTAGGAGCCCATTCCAGCAAGTGTAGGTGCAAGTCTGTGCGCTCAAGACCTGCATCTGATCAGGGCTTGATGGCAACCACCCTCATGTTAATATGTCCTGCGCCAGGTTCCTGGCTTGCAAGCACCATCCAAAAATAGTTCATTCACACTTTATTCTTTTGCTGGGCACACAGTCATGATTAGCCAGGATTAAACCTACTCTCATGCTGCTTGTACTATCCCACCAAAATTAATCATAATTACTTTCTGTTGCTTGGCAAATAATCATCAATATTATTCCCTCCTGTTTGACTGTCTCAGATTAACTAGTTGCTACCTCCCCTTCTGAGAAAGACACCATCAGCACCATGACTCTTAGGATATTATTTAATCAGCCAGGGAATAACCAGCGCTGCGTTCCCCAGCGTGCTGCAGTGTGATATGCAGGATCCATCTGGGGATGAGTTGAGGCTGAGAACTCAAAAGGCCACTGGGCTTAAAGGCAGCTTGGTTAGGAATGAGATACGTCTCATTCAGTAATAATTTCCAGAAGCTCTTAAGAGCTTCTGAAATAATAACATTCACTTGGAATGGATCTTTTTTTCCCCCTTCCATGAGGGCAAATTGTCATCTCTGAGAGCACAGGAGTTTCACTACGTTTTGCACCTAGCTCCTGCATGTGCACTTGCTGAACCAGGGACAGAGGATATTGGAAGGAGTTAAATTGCTCCCGTCAGTAACTGCTCCCAAAAGTAGCTTGCAAAAGAGCAAAGTACCAACCTTTTATCGAAAAGCAAATATCATTTCAATTCACGATGACAAATATTGGAGACGCCTGGTTTTCCTGTACGTTGGTCTGCTGAGCTGGTGGCCCGGCTTCTCAGACTGCTCTGCACGTTCAACACACTCCAACGGCTGGAATTTGTGGCTGTCGTAGGATAAGCAACGGGGAAGTAGCTTATAAATTTGTCACAGCCTGTCTTACTTTATGTTGCTTGAATAGAGTGGGTTTTGTGCTATCAGAGAGAATCCAGAGCAGTTCCTGCAGGTGACCTTAATAGCGACAGTAATCTACAGCCTTTTGACGTGTCTATCCCTACGTAGGGTTGCAGAGGAGCTGCTAATCCTATAAAGAGCAAGCCAGCTAACCAGGATTTCTGGTGGTTACCCGTGGGATGTTTTTACATAGGAACTTCAAGGTGGCTGCCAAAGTTTCCTCCCAAATTCCCTTCCCTTTCTGAGGGGACTGGCAACAGAGCTTAGTTGAAACGCTGCCTCAGCTCACATCAGCAGACAGTCTGCAAGCACTGGGTACCTGGTGACCTGCAGCATGCAGGTACTGGTGCCCCCAGCTGCATTCTCCAGCCTGTACAGCAACACACTCCCCAGCCCATGGTCACAGTTTGCTTTGACTTTTCTTTCCCCATTCCGTGCCTTCTCATTGCCTTCCTCTTGCAAGTATGTTCTCTCCCCTTTCTATGTTTTTTTTCTTTTATTTCCAAGCTATTATTTCTCCTTTTCCTTTTCCCCCTCTCTAGCTGCACAACTACCATCCTGCTTGGCAGCTTTTTTCTCTCTCTGAAGAAAGGGAAGGGGCAGTGTCTGCCTTTCCCTCCTTCCCGCTGTTGGTTGGTTGGTTGAAGCAGGTGCACAAGTTCTGCAGGGTGATGGGAATCATACAGGCAGGCTTGCAGCTCCTAGGGGACAGGAGTAGGCCCCAGCCCCATCCAGCTGCCTCCTTGTCTGGCCTGTGGAAATAAGGAATTTGTAGAGATATGGTAGCCTCCAGAGACTGGTGGAGTCCATGCAACTTGTTGTGATAGGTGTGATGTCAGCGTAGGAAGACCTCTGTCCTTGGTGGCCTTGTCCTTACACAGCCATGACATAACAGGAGGGCAACTCATGTTCTCATCTTGGTGAAGGCCTGAAGGCTGCAGTCCCTGAAGTCAGAGGTAACGGTGCCGTGT
This sequence comes from Rhynchotus rufescens, assembly GCA_032273925.1. NCBI lineage: Eukaryota > Metazoa > Chordata > Aves > Tinamiformes > Tinamidae > Rhynchotus > Rhynchotus rufescens. The sequence goes on along the minus strand of JAVCKT010027710.1, from coordinate 11,036 downwards.
GTCCAATGCTCCAAGCTGTCCTCTTCACCCTCCCTCCCCTGGTCCTGCTCTCTGTGCTGTAGGCCAGCAGAAGCAAACAGGCCCTGGCCACCACCATGGGGCTGTTGTTCCTGGTGCCCATGTGGCTGCTGTAGCCAAGTCCTGCCTGGCTCCTGAGCCTGCTCCTCATCGTGCCCCGTCACAGGCAAGCAGATCTGCCACCCCAGCCAGCCCCTCATGCCACCGCCTGGTCCCCAGCTTGTCCTCAGGCCTTCTCCTACAGCCGTGCACATCCCTGCTCTGTAGCCATCAAGCATGAAGCTGCTCCTCCTCCAGGGCTGCTAGCGCAGCAGTGAGCACGTCCCTGGGACCCAGTAGCAAGGAGACATCGGGTCTTCCACTTGCAGGCCCGCTGCCCTCGCTGCAGGGACCTGTGAACTTCATTGCTTTGACCCACTTAGTGCAAGTGTTTTTGCTTGAGGAGCAAAGGGGCAATTTCCTCCCACCGAACCCACGGCAAACCCACGTGCTTGGAGACTTGCGGGTGGGCAAGAGAGACAGGAGCATTGGGCAAAGAGGGGCTCACAGCTCTGCCAAGAAGCACCTGCTCCAAGCAGGAGCCGCTGTTACCCGCTCGCCTCTTGCACATCTTGTCCAGAGACACAGGATCCCGCCAGCACTTCAGGTTTCACTTGTGAAAATTGTGCAGTTTGTGCCTTGCTTTTCTCTGCAAACAAGAACACAGACCAGTGGCTGAAAAGCACTGAAAAAAATGAAAAGGTGTTCCAATTAAAAAGAAAGAAAAGCTCCTGACAACTTAGCCAGTTCTGTGGCTTGTGGACCTCAGAAATCTTTTTTGCATTTGGGGCTGGCTGCATGCTCAAATTACAGGGAATGACTCGCCTTTTTATGGACTCTTTTATCTTCAGGATCCCAGCCCGTTCCACAAGCTAAACCCAGACATCTCCTCAGCTCATTGCAGCAGAGTATCTATCCGGTCCACTTGAAGCTGCAAGGAGATAAGGCTGGCACAATACAGCTGTCCCCACTGGAATTTGGTCAGGACTCCCAAGCAGCTCTCTGCTCTCACACGAAGCATGGTGGGGTCTTTCCTCACCTCAATGGACCAGGACTTGCTTTTACTGATGGTGCAGAAGCTGGAGAATGCAACAGGCCACAGGGGCAGCGACGCTTTGGTCACATCCAAAGGGTGTCCAGAGGGATGCTGTGTGTCACAAACTCATTTAATCATGAGCTGCAGACCATGATGAATGTGTTTTCCTCGGTTTATTTATACAAAATTAGGTTGCTAAATAATTAGATGTGATTTAATCTGAATTTCCCCTGGAATTCAGGAAATTGCCAGAAAAGCTCAAACCTCATTATTTCACACGGTAAAAGGTTTCCAGGCCCTGCCATGCCTCCTGCTTCCACATTGATGGTGGTGGCTCGGTCATGCACACTTTCTACTGCTCTCAAGAGCAAGAAAATGGATTGGAAACCAACCAGAAAGCAGGAAATCCTCTATCCTGAGCATTGCACACAAGAAGCTGATTTCAGGATAGCCTCCAAAAAGGCCTTCAAAGAAACACTCTGTGTCAAACTCGGGCAAGGACAAGATATCCAGCACCAAATCCCAGCCTGAAGACCCCTGCACCAGAATATATCGCATTTCGGCATGAGGAGGATACTGATTCTTTCACAATCCTGGATCCTCGCTTTCTTGGGGCTGGTTTGCTCCAGTCTCTTGTAACGGCCACGGTAAATGTGGGAGCTGGGATCCCACATACATACAGCAGTACAATAGAGCTGCAGTGTATAATTATCATGCTGTATCTGCTTTCACATCATAGGTATTTTTAGACGTGTCAGTTTGAAATCTAGGATTTAGTGCACAGAGCCTAATGGATTGTTCTTTCTTTCTCCCTCTTTTAATGTCAACTCTCAATATGCATGAAGCAGACATAAAAGCACTTTTGTGCAGGTGCTGTGAATCTCTGAGCACGGATGACAAGGGGAGATGGTTTTCTAGATTCATTGAGCTTCAGAGGAGACAGGGCTGGATGATCCAGTCTGAGCTCCCGAATAGCAATAGCTCAGGTTTCACCCGCCGCCCCCACCGCCGCCAGAGCAGCTCTGCACATCCCAGGAAAGGAAGATCTCCCCTTTCCAAGAGGGCTCCTTGCTCCTGTGTGGAGCCACACATGCAGCTGGCACGGAGTATGAAGGAGAGCAAGGAGGATCTGCTCAACAGCAGGGCTGAGGGGCAGCAAAAGAGCCTGGAAAGTCTCCCTAGCACTGATGCAGACTTACCCCTATTTTGTCCAAGTGCACAAAACGAGAAAATGCCTAGAATAGTGGAGCTAGAGTGGAGGGGAGTATGGAGAGGGTGTTGTTACCAGCATCAAATGCCATGTTTGGCCTTTTGGGGCTGGCCTTGGTCTGTAGGAGAAGGCCTCTCCTTGGAGGGGTCAGTGCTGGAGAGCATTTTCAGCTGAGCTTAACAAAGCACTCGAAGACTAGACTGGACAGGATGACCTTCTCCAGCCTATGGGGCATTTAACCATGTCCAGGAGGCCAAATACCCTGCCATGTAGCAGAGCTCTGCATACACAGTATTCTCTGCAAACCCAGCCCCGGAGCAAAGTGATCCATGTAGGCTCTGCACTACCCACTCCCAGACCCTATGGAGGTCAGGACAGGCACATGGAAACCAGATAAACTTACCCTGATCTACTGCTGATAAGACTGAAGATTACCCCCAGGAAGATTCCTTATTCTGCTGCTGTTCTGCTTTGTTTCTCATTAGAGCTCAAGCAGGAAGCAGCCACGCTGTCTTGTTTTGTTTTGTTTTTGTTTGGTTTTTATTTTTGTTTTTTTTTTTAACCAATCTAGTATCAACAGAGCATCTGAGTAAATAAAGGGGAGCCTGCAACCGACACCAGTAGTACCCAGCACAATGGCAATTTGTGCTTGTGTGAATGATGCTCTGGGCTTGTAGTGAAGGGATAATTGAGACAAAACGAAAATCCTCCTGAGAAATTTCTGCTCGTTTTACCTGTCACTAACCACATAAGTGAAGGTTCTGTGGAAACCAGTAACTCACGGGAGCTCTTTCCAAGTTCCCTTCCATGCCTGCGCCACAGCCCAAGGTAAACAGCTCCTCTGCTCTGATAGTCAACCCCACCCTGTTTGAGGTTGAGGTGAAGCATTTTTTTCCAGTACATGGCATTTACTTAATAATCCTTATCAAGTTATAATGAGATTCCCTTCCCACCACGCGCAGTTGTGTTCTGGATGTGTCCCCAGACTGGGGACACAGCAGAATGAGTCCCCTGTCCCATGAAAAGGAGTCCCTGTGCAAACAAGTGAAGGGTAAAGCCATGGGCGATAAGGTGGAGCTGGGGGAGGGTGAGAGCTCGTATCCAGCTGCGGTGGGAAGGCAAACAAGGTCAAGTGGGCCAGGTTTTGGGTGCATGGAGCTGCAATGTGGAAGTACAGTTGAGTTTGGTACTTTCTAGTTCGATCTGGGGCTGTCTTTGGGTGAATTCCTGCTCTGGAACTCCAAGAGGAGCCTGTCCCGGAGGTGCTAAAGCTTTGGCAGGTGAGGGCAGCCATGGGGAGGTCCTGCCGACCTGGCCTTGGTGGTGGCCAGCTGTCCAGGTTGCCAAGCCCAGGTCTTCCCGCAGTGTGCAGCCACAAGAGCTCAGCAGAGCTAATAAAGCAGAGCAGAACTAATACATACAATGTGCTGGCTCTGAGATGTCACTCCCCCAGGCTGGATTTGTGGTGGTGGCCTTCAGGGTGCCGGGGCTCACGTGTCCCTTCACAGCTCGTGTCCCATGCGCTAGTGGCCAAGCCTGTCAGCGCAAGCAGAATCAGAGACAGAATCACGATGAGGATGCTCAGCACAAAACGAGCACCAGACCAGAGGCCCCAAAGGAGTCACCAGCAGCCCAAGGTCCAGACCCACATGCACTGCTCTGCTTGAGCCCTACGGGTCTTGTGTTCGCGACACCAGCGTCTCAGAGATGCACGACCAGATGTACCGTGTTCTTCACGATGCCAAGTGCATTCTTCTGGGGAGATAACAATACCAGTTGGTCTATTTTTAATTCAGTTCCTTGACTGAACATTTAGTCATTCCTCTTAGAGAAGAATTTTGTAATGGTTTCCTATCATGTCAATTTGGAAAGCGTTCCAGCCTCCCACTCCTGAGAAGTGTAAAACTATTGGCAACATATGGCATCCCTGCGGAGCTATTTAATTGTACAAAGGGCTGCCAAAAGATAAAAAGGGACTCAGGAAAAAAAAATAAAATAAAAATACTAGAGCTCCATTCTTCCCCTTTCAGCATCTAACAGCAAAACAGCTTGCTAGATTTCCCAAATCCTCTCTCAAAAAAAGCGGAGCTGCTGCGCTGGTTGCTAATAAGCTGTGGACTGCAAGGTCATCATTTTGACTTCAGCCCTAGCTTTCTGCAGCTGAAAACTGTCACTAGCTGGTGAGGTCCATCACTGGTGGGGCAAACCCCATTGCCCCAAGTGTGGTTGAGATGGGCACAGAAAAGGGGTCTGCTCTGATCTACTCCTGGCAGTGATCCTCTGCTCTTCTGAAGATTTTTATGGTGACTTGAGTCAGGAGGAGCCAATTCATTCCTCTGGGAAGGACACAAGGGTGAGATGGGGGGACTGGGCACTGCCCACACCCAGCCCAAGCAACCTTGGATGGGGAATTTCTGCCCAAGAGAGACCATCAGCACCATCGTACCTCCAGCTCTGCCAGCACTTCCCTGCATCTTGCAGGTGTGCATGCAGGGCATGCAGACCCTATGGCCACATGAAAAACAGGAGATGGAAAGGATGCAAAGCAAACCTCTCATTATTCACTTAAGTTTAGTCTAATTTTGTCTCCCTTAAAATATATGAGCAAAAGCAGAGATGTCTGTGCATTCCATCAGTTGTGGTGCAGGGTGGACACTAAGCTACCAGAAGTGACCTGGAGCAGTATGACCACAAGTCCTATCTCATCCAAAGGGTCAGGGAGAAGGCCTTGCTCCCTCCTTGGAACACAGCACTACAGGCACACAGAATCATTACCCATGGCAAAGTGAGCCACTTGCATTCCCACCCGTAAGAATACCATCCACCAGCCACTGGTGACACTGGACTTCAGGAGAAAGGGTACTGAAAGGAAATAAGAGGAATGAAAAGGGAAAAAAAAAAAAAAAAAGTCAAGTAACTTAAATCCCTAAACTTAACATGAAGAAAAGCAGAAAAGAAAGAAAGCAGGAGCAAACACCAAGCTCGGTTCAGCTTAGTGAGATAATTCAAGAGATTATTAAACCACAGTCATTCTGCTGAAAATCCAACTTTAATTAATCCTATAAAAGGCAGCATTGACCATACCAGGCAACAGGTATATCCAAAATTCAGGTTAGGAGAGGAAGGGGGCTTAACGACAAACCTGATATCCATATAGAAACAAATAACAGGAGATCTTATTGTACCAGAAACTGGAAGTCTGCAAGAAAATTTGGAGCACCATTGAAATGCCAGTAAAGGGAAGGGAAGAAAACTACAGGAAAGCTATATTTTTCATCCTGAACAGTATCAGCCTTACTTAGCCATGACCTGTGCATGGGTAGAAATGTCACAGCTCCATCAGGGCTTTGTAAAGGGACAGAAGAGGGAGTAAAAACAACACCTGGAAAAAAAATTGCAAGGCAGGGAAGGTGTCAGCCAATTTCTCTTAAGGCATCTTGGAAAGAAGAGGTGGAACAGAAGAAAAAAAACCATCATTTGCCACTAAAACTACCCCTTGCACTGAAAACATGGAGAGTTACACACTGAGCAGCTCTTTGGGGGAGGCTCTGGTTTTCACATGGGATTACAGGGTCACTAAATTCAATACCAGATGGAGGTGATGACCCACCTCTGAAGGAGAAAAAACAGCGGAGCATCTACACAAAAGGGCATTCCAATGGATTTTCAAAAAATCTTTTGACCTCATTTCTCAAAATGGACTTTGAGAAATCATCTTCTCCTGTTGGAGGGCTTTAAGCAATGAGCTGGCACAGGTCAGGAGGAGATCTCTTCCCCATCCGTTCCTGGGGTATCCTACTGCTCAAAATATCTTGCCTGGAATAAAAGATTCCTGAATTCCAGTGACTTTCCTATGATGGTTCTAAGTCGAGGAAGTCATTTTGAAAAAGTTGCCCTTTTTTTGCAAAGAGGTGCCAGGAGAGACCTGAGGTCTGGCCTCTGTGGGAGGAAGAAAGCGCGAGTGCATTACTCCGCTAAGGGCCACTGCAGCTCCCCATTGGCATGCATTATTGATAACAGGAATAGCAGTAAATTAGTATGTGATGAGCTCTCAAATCGAGCTTTTGTGTTGGCTCAGTTCCACTAATGCAGCCTACGGAAAACCCTGCTGCACAGAAGCGACATCGCAGCCCCTGTTAACAAGCACCCAAACTTCTCTCTGCTTTTAAGAAGACAATTCTTTGATGATTCTTTCACAGTCTTAGCATGAATTGGAGCAAAAGTTGTCATTATTGCACTTTGGATGTCATTGGAAAAAGACTTTTTGGGTGGCAAGTAATTAGATTAAGGAGATCATGCAGAAAAAAAAAGTCACATCTAGAAACTACTTTTGTTTGGTTTTGGTTAATCTGAGGAGTGAAAAAGAAACGTCTGCTGAATAGTCTCACTTTCTTCTCTTAGTTTAGGCTAGATTTTCTCAGTAAAGGTATTATTTTGCTCCAAAGAGTAACAAAAAACAGATCTCTTTGCTGAACCAAATATATTTAAGAAAAATATCTCTCTCCTCCTTCCTTTAGCATTACAGCTAACTTGTCTATTCGAAGACAGGGTTTCATGGGGTTCATAGGGATTCATTCTAATGCTGCCTTGGAATCCTCTTACAAAAATGAATCTGGCCAGCGTGGGGGCTTTAACTGATCAGATAGGCCAGAACTTTAACTGATAGGCCAGAAAATAGAAGTTATGAGTAGCAGCAGAACTGCTGTTTGTTGATGTGACAAGTGACAGGTTTCTTCACCAAATACCCCCTGCCAGAACAAGTGGGGAAGCTGCTTCACAGGAAGCTTTGGTAGAGCAGCGAGGACATACCTGAGGAGCTGGCTATAGACAAGATGATCACAAATAGTTCAGTTCTAAAGGAAGGATGAACTAGACCTGTTCTTTATTTCAGAAGAAGTCTTGGAGAAATAAAGGAAACAAATACAGCCAACAACACAGGGCAGCATTAGGACATGAGTCTAGAGGAGACCTTGAGAAGTTCAAAGTGCACAACCTATCTGGAAGACACATTCCAAGCAAAAGGAATAAATATACGGTTGGTCTCCTAGAATAGATATTGAAAAGAAGCAGAGTCTGAAATGGAGAGAAAAGAGGATGAAGAGCAAACTCCCTTGGAGTGGAGAAACTGAAAGCCTAAAATGAGACTTGCAAAAGTCAAGCTGAGCAAATGAAACAATTAAATGGCTATCAGCAAAAAAAAAGTCTTAGTTCATAGATACAAAAAAAAAAGAAAGAAAGAAAAATAAGAAAAAGAGACACCGGAAGAAGACTCAAATTAAAAATAAGTGTAGTTACAGCCAGAGGAAAATAAAAGGAGTACTTTGTTTCAGTTTCTAAGAAAGATGATGCTTCAGGACACAAGGGCACAAGGATGATAGCTAATGGGCATAAGATTTATAAAAATGGAAATTTCAGCATCCAAGGTGAAACAAAAAGTGAAAGAGCTTTAATGCACTGGAGCCAGGGGAAACAAATAATCCAGCCCCAGCTCCTGAAAGAACTGGCATGTGAAATCACTAGTCCACTCTTAAGGATTTTTAATACATGTATCAAGCAGGGGAAAATAGCAAGCACAGTGCCTCTATAAAAAAAAAGAGAGAGAAAAAAAAAAAAGAAATAAAAGGATCCAGGCAACTAGAGACACTGACAATATGCAAAGCTGAGAATAAATCTGGGAGGAAAGAATAATTAAAGACCTGAAGGTAAATGGAAAATCGGATCAAATATATCAAGTAAAACACTCGGATGATCCTGACGAGGGAAGTAATAGAAACAGAATGAAATGTAATAGTACAAAGTGCCGAGCTGTGCACGCTGGGACTAATAACATGACTTTCTGCTTGAAGCTTGGGTCTCATCAGTTGGAAATGACAGAACAGGAGAGAAACTTGTTTCCACTTATCTGTCACATGGGGACAATGAGCAGCCAGCATGAGGCAGCCCTGAGAAAGGCCAGTGTGATTATCCCAGGTGACATATTTCCACTGAGTACCACTCTGCTTTCCACCTCTGCTCAAGAACAGCAAAAGGAAAAGGTGCAGAGAAATGGAAAGGCTTGGCTTGTGCAATAGGGAAAGAAACAGTGGCCAAAGGAGACATGACTTTAAGGAGGGAAGAGGGAGTAAACAGGGAGGAGAAGCTATTTAAGCTAAAGGGCTGTCTTGGAACATGAACAAATGGAAGATGCTGCCCATGAACACACTTAGAAAGTTACTGGAATATTTCTGATAGAGTTGTAAAGATCTGGAACAGTCTCCTGACCATTAGGGGAAGGTAGAAACTTAACTCATGCTTTAAGAAGAGATGGGTGCATTGCTGACAGGGGCTGTATGGATGCTGGAGGTCTTCTCTCATCTTCTGGTCGTGCAGCTAGGGAGGAGGATATGACATGAGTGGCTGGGCAGGAGGGGAGAGGACCCCACAGGTCAGGGATCCTGCAGCACAACCCACATCACCTCAGTCTCTTCATCTGGAAATGCAGCAATGTTACTCATCACCCAATGCCTGCAGTGACTGTGTGCCTTCGATATTTACAACAGAAGTAGAAAACATCGTGATTCTTCCTTTAAAATCTCCAAGTTTCAGGGCAAACTTCTGTTTCCTCTATCTTTGGAGACATTTTGGAGCCTCTGTCTTTGGAGCCACTCTTCTCCCAGGGTCCTGTGGCCAAGCATAGATGGGCTCAGCATCACATCTTGGCTGAGGTCCTCCACAGCTCTCAAGGTCACGAGAGGATCACAAGCATGGGAACGCAGTGCCTTGACTTTGCAAGCACTCAGGCTCCTTGAGCATGCAGAAAAAAATCAGATTAGTCAGGCAGCTCTCTGAATCACACTCAGGCCTTTTCTCTAGTCCATTCATTTTCAGAGAGCACAATCTAGTTTCGCCACTTTAGAAACTAATGAAGATTTCAGAGGTCTGGGTCAGGACAGCTTTGGTGTTGCAAGCCTTCTGAAAACAAGAAAATATCACTCAATTTTCTGAAGCTTATTTTAGACTGAACATATGACAAATGGTAACAGGGGGCAACATATGTGTTGCCTCACAACATCTCCAGGTCAGATCTGCCCAGTTCCCAAGTCAAAAGATTTTCTAACTTCAGGGAGCCAAAGTTAGCTGGGACCTTACCTACCTTCCTTCCACTAGATATGGTAATTCCAGTAACTGAGAGATTGATTCAGTTTTTGCTTGTACTAACTTTACCACTGTACCACTGACTTTCAGAGTGATTTTTCTGATTCAAAATGGTGCAACTAATATGTGAGTAGGATTATCCGGTTCTGTTGCCAAAGCACAAAGCAGAGCAGAGCTTCAGTTTCTAAGCTGCACTTGTGCCACTGATGAACTGCAATGGGGACCCAGGGGTGGGCATGTAGAGTGAAATCCTGGGTGTTTTCCCATGGACAGAAGGCAGATCAAAATTTTACCTGTTAGGAGCAAGTTGGTAAAGTGAGATAGTGCCATTCTCCATCATAACTAGAGCCACTATTTAAATTCATTTGGATCACAGAGTAATTTTTCCACTCTGTAAAAGGTTTCTTTTGTAAGTGCCACTCCATGTCTCTTGATTTGATTTCCTTGTACCTTTTTTTTCATCCATTTTTAATAGGCTTCCAGATTTCTAATAGCTTTAGAGATTTCTTTTCTCCTTCATGTCTATGTTGTTGATTGTAAAGCTGGCTTTTGGATCTCTTCTTTCTTTGATACCCAGCTTGCCTCGGTCGTCTTTGCACTTATCCTTTAAACATATTCTCAATGTACTTGGTTTACTTCATTGAGCATTTTTTGAAAGCATTGCCTTTGCTTTCACTCTCAGCTCTGTTATCTGAATACATCTTAGGTAATTAATCAGCTCCCATTGATCTGAACATAAATTTCCAGATTTTTCAGACATTCATTACATGTTCTGAATAGATGTGAGACTGACTAGATGAGGGAATTCATACCTGACAAACAGCCCAACCAGATCTGAGCTGTTCCTCCTACTCATGCTTCTCTCATTGAGTTGCTGGATGAAGTGCTGGTATTTTTCAGAGCGCTGTGACTGAGAACTAAAGTTCAGAACAGAAATTCAGTCTCTCAGGGGCTCTTCCTCCCACTTCTCCCCACAAAAGCAGCCATTTCTGTATTAGAAAATGAACAGAACTAGCTAGTGCTATTAGTTGCTGTTTCATAATCAACCCCGCTCTCAGCTATGTCCCCACACTGTGGAGCCCAGAGTGGACCTAGGACATCAGTCCTGCCTCGTTGCAAAGTTGCACTAGATGACCAGGAGCACCGATCCTTCCCCACTGGATATGTGAGTAACAGTGACCTTTGTGCTCCCTGAAACCCATTCAGTTTCCAGTGAACATCCTGGAGCTCTTTATCTGTACCCAGAGAAGAGCTGAGCACAGGTAATAAAAAGCAATATTAGATCCAATTTAGAGGACAAATACAGAGGCAGGAGAAGACATATAGTGTCTTTGTTTCTATGTGTCTATTGTTACGGGGAAGAAGGCTGCAAAAGAAAAGAATATATAAATTACCTTATCACAGAAGAAGCAGTGCATTGCAGTGACACAGTAAAGCCCAAATAACAGAGCATTACTGTAAAAAGCCAAATGATGACCCACACAGTCTGAATATTCCCCAATGCTACTTTTTCATGGAGTTATAACTTATATCAACCCGCATAACATTATCCTCCTTTCCACTCTTGGTCTTTTTTTTTTTTTTTTTTTTTTTTATTTA
>JAVCKT010027709.1:0-18148 GCA_032273925.1 Rhynchotus rufescens | reverse complement strand
TCTTTTTTCTTATTCTTTTTTTTTTTTTTTCTATTTTCCTTTTTTTTCTTTTTTCTTTTTTTTCCTTTTTCCTTTTTATTTTTCCCCCTTTTTTCCCTTTTTCTTTTTTCTTTTTTTCCTTTTTCCTTTTTCTTTTTTTTCCCCCTTTTCTTTTTTTCTTTTTCGTTTTCTTTTTTGTTTTTCTTTTCTTTTTTTCCTCTTTTCTTTCTTTCTTAGTCTGAGATAGATAATAATATACCCTAGTGCCTTCTTTATTTTTTTCCCATCAATTCTTCCATTTGGGGTAGCTCAGAAGTCCTAGCCGTATATTTATTTTATATATATATATATATATATTTCCTTTTTTTTTTTTCTTTTTTCTTTTTCTGGAGAACAGGAATAGACTAGAGAGGAGAAACGCCTTTGAAACCTTCCTTGCTTTAGGAGCATGTGGTTCCTTGCTTTAGGAGCATGTGGTCTCTTGCAGGGGAAAGCTCCAACCTGGTGTCTTTGCGCTGACTTGTGCAGGGAGAGGAGGGGTCTTTCTCTCCTTGCCGATGGCCCTGCCCAACTGCTGCGCTTAAACCTGCACCGACAGCGTTTCAAAAACGGGGCTCTGAGTGGCCTGTTAATCCTTGGGCTGCTGCTCTTCCTGCAAGGGAAGAAGATCCAGCTGCAAGGGGGGAGGGATGGGGAGGGAGGATGCGGTCCCTCCCGTGGGCAGCAGGGTTGCTCCCGCAGCGGGGCCCCGCTGCGTGGGTCTGCCCCATGCGTGGGTCTGCCCCACGGCGCTGTCCCAACAGCGCCGGCCGCGTCTGGCGCTGCCCGGCTGTTGTGTCTGCGCACGCTGCCTTTCGGCCCCGCGAGGTACAAGCCACGATTAGGGTACAGTGCGCCACGGTTGTTCGCAACTTCAAAGTGAAAACGCTCAGCAGCAGCAGCAGGCTGCCCTGGAAAAATAATAGGGAAATGGCTCTTTCTAGCCAGGGAGAGGTGCTAACTGGCTTTTCCTGTCTCCTGGCTTTGAGGTTTGTTTTTCAGTTGGGGTTTTTCTATTTTTTTTTGGTCCCCTTTTTCTTTCCCCCACTCCCTGCAGTGATTGCTGGCTGCTAGAGAGCTGTGCAGCGCTGCACACTTCACTTGAGGGAATCCAGTAGACTTGTGCAAAGCCTGTAGGAAAAGGTGATAAGAAATATGCTAGCAGAGGGGGGGAAAAAAGGTACCTTGAAGGAACAGCAATAGGAGGACAACCTGGAGCTCATGCGTGGAGTCCCTGGGGCCCAGGTGCATGAGGAAGGTCATGCTCAACTGCTGCAATAAGGCTCTTCCCAACCTGGCTGCTGCTGGGTGATGCCCATGGGGTTTGCTCAGCTCAGGCCTTGCCTGCAGGCAAAACCCGAGCTGGTGGCTGCTGCAGGGACGTGTAGGCCCCTGGCTCCTCTATCTAGAAGCGAAAAGTGCAAAGAATGGAAACAGGGCTGCACTTTTTGCGCTGGGAAAGCGGCAGGTCCGTCTGACTCACCTTGGTGCCACGTGAGGGCTCTTGCTGTAGCTCTCCTCCCCGGCTCAAATGTAATGGAGGGCATTTGCCTTCCAAGATGCCCCCATTTCTTCACCTCCGGCCCCTCTTGTGCTGGTTTTGTTGAGCCCAAGTGGGGGGAAACTTGTTCTGCCCCGATCCAGGTGAGCCAGGGCAGCGGGACCGTGGAAGAGAGCAGATCCAGTTTGCAGCCTGCGGCAACTTGCTGCGTCCCACGGCGCCATGGGTAAGCTGGCACCCAGAGCTCCCTGCCTCCTTCTCAGGGATGTTTCCTTGGTATTTCTTAAAGGCAAAAACCGAGTGTGTGACTTCAGAGGTTGACTTCTATTCTCCAGCGAGCAGAAGACACTTGAGCAACCTTCGTTGCTCAATAGGAGATGGAAGCCCAAGCGCTCCCAACGTGTTCAGCCCTCGGAAGAATTTCCGGCTGTGTTGGGAGCAGAAATGGAGTGGGAAACAGAGCCTCTCCCGCCGCCTCCTAAATCCGAGCAGTGTCCAGCTGCTTTCTCCTGATGCAGAGGAGATGGTCTGGTGTTAGGTGCCCTCTCGTGCTGGCTCAGCAAGGAGGCTAAAGCCAGGAGGACTGCGAGTGCCTCATTGCTCCTGGCGATTCCCAAGGCTGGTCATAGAGTTTCCATCCCTAATGCCTTCCAAGTGCTCCACCAAAGCACTTCTGTTTCCTTCCCACACCTGTGGTCTTGGTGCCAGCAGCTTCTTCTCTCCCTCTCACAGAAGACTCTTGACTATGGAGGATCAGAGCTAGGCTGTAGGTTGGAGGGGATTTTTTTAAGGAGATCCCTTAAAATTAATGCTGAAGCAGTAAGTGCTGGTCCCCCGCGCTATGTGAACTGAGGTGCTGATTAAAGCTACCTTTTTAGGAGGAGTCTGTAAGAAGAGACAGATCAGCAAAGGGCTGCATGTCCCAAAGCAGCCTTGCCCTTGAAGCGGCAACACAGTTTGGATCTCTGCTACCTAAACTTGGAAGCATCTGTTTGAACACGCAGGGTGCCGAGCACAAAAACTGCTGTGTGGGAACAGCCAGGCTTCCTCTTCAGTCTTAATCCTGTAGGCAACTCTGCTTTAAACACACACAAAAACGCTGTGTGAGGCCAGCGTGGCTGCCTGGGGGGATCAGCAGGTCGGAGGCAGCCAGAGGGCCAAAGGTGGCCTGGAGTTGGTGTCTCCCAGCCAAGGTGTTGGGAAGCAGCAGACGCAGCCATCTGCAGCACATCTGCGTGCAAGGCAGTTCTCCTTATACGTAGGGATTCTTGAGTTACAGAATTGGGACCCTGCACTAATGATTTGAGGGATTTCTCCCCTTCCTCGTCAAACTCTGCCGCAACCCCTGGGGTCATCCACTTGCATCTAGGTGACTTGCATCTAGGTGGTGGCAGAGAAGCATGGGGGAAGCTTGTCGCTTGTCTGGAGGCTTTGGCTTCCCAGGGGTGCTGCTGGAGAGAGGCCATCAGGAATTACAGCAATCCTGTAATTCGGTTCAGCACCATTTCCTGGTGGTGCTTCCTGGCTGGCAAGAGCCAGGAATCACAAAGTCTTTTTCAAAAAAAAAAAAAAAGAAAAAAAAAAACCAACAACAAAACCCTGTAGTGTCAATGTGTGCTAGAAACTTGTCAAACTTTCTAGTAGAAGGTTGTTCTGTACCAGCCACTGCTTGGGCTCATACCCAGGCCGTTTTGATGGGTCAGCCCTTTCCTGTTAGTGAATATGCGCTTGTTCATTGCAGGGCCTGTTTGACATAGTCCCCTGGGCTCAGGCAGCTCCAGCCCGTGGCATTTGCAGCAGGCCCTCTAGAAAAATATCTTGCATCTAAAATAGGTGGATTGGGAGGGATTGTGTTTGCGGTTTTGTTCTCCTCCCACACAAAACCCGTGTTCAAATCCTCTGCGTGCGCTCGGGCGCAGGACTGCTGAGCACACAGGCAATGTCCCACAGCGGCGAGCCCAGCGGGAGCGAGAGGACAAACTGGCCCCGGATTGTTTGGACTGTGGCTCACAAAGGGACGGGCGGGAAGGATGAACCTGTCTGAGAAAGCGCCGGGTGAAGGCCCAGGCTTTTGGTGCTAATAGAGCAGGTTTCCAGGCTCGGTGCTGCCACACGGATGTGCTGCATCGAGCTGGAAGAACTTTCCACAGGTGTTATCTGCTCCATGTGTTGCCCCAGTCCCTCAAGTGTAGTGCTCTATAATTAGCAGAACTGTACAACAAAAGACCAAAAACCACAGCTAGTGTGTGCTGAAGGAGGTGATCTGGAGAGGACAACGTTACCAAAGCTCCTGATTGCGAGTGCTTTAATTGAGTAAAAGACCCAGGTGATCCCTGGAAAGCCGACCGTGATATAGAGGACATCAGAGAAACACAGAAAGTACTTCCCATGTTCCCATGTCTGATCTTAGAGAAGATTCCTGCGTGGCTCCCCAAACTGGAGGCAGGCTTAGCCACGAGCCTCTGGTTGGCACACCACAACTCCAGGGCTGCAAAGCTTGTCCATGTCTAAATGGACTGTGGCATGGGCTCCGTACTGAGGACCTCTTGGTTCTTCTCCTTGCTAGAAGATGTGACTGTTGTCGGCCTTAGAGTAATATTTGTGGTGGGCCAGGGACACTGCTCTGCTTGAAGGGAGATTGTCCTTGTGGCGTGAAGTGTCTTGGCTCGGGGCAAGTGATCCGTGGCAGAAGTTGGTTCCTCTCTTCCATCCATGCCGGAGTCCGGCAGTTGCTTCCTCTTCTCCTGGTAGGTCTGTTGGGTGCCTCTGAGGCCAGGACAAGCCTCACCTTGAGAGCCACGAGTTAAACGCTCAGGATAGTCCACGTCTTTCCAGTAAGTGTGTGGAGCAGGGCTCTGAGCACCCTTCTGCCGAGTCCCTTCCCCCTTGCACTGCGAGGGCCTTCTCTCGGGAGCGCGTGTTGGGTTTCTTTGCCCAGTGCTGCCCGCTCCTTCCTCTCCCAGCAGAATAAAGCTGTGCTTTTTCCTCCCCAACACTAGCTCCTTGTGTGCTTGGTACCAAGGAGAAAAACTTGGTGTCTTGTGCGTCGTGTCTTGCCCCTGCATCCAACCCACTGAGGATCCCATGTGGTTCTTTGTGCCCTGGGCTCAGCCAAGATGTCCTTCTAGGCATCTGAAGGCTTCTCCTGAGGTTCCCTGCGTCATTCCCGCATTATTGGCGGGTTTGCCACGTTCCTGGTGGCACAAACGTGCAGGGCTGGTTTAGGAGGAGGGGGCTCTGAGCGGGGTACGAGCATGTTGGTTTGCAGGGGCCGCTTCCTGAGGCCTGGAGTTTCTGTTCCCACTGAGTAGGGGAATTTGTAACCTCTGCAGCCCTGGCCTTTCTTCCTCCTCCACATAGGTCGAAAAAAGGGGAAAAGCTGGTGCTGCTGCTGCAGGAGGTGTCGAGGCTGGCGCTGGGGAATGTCCCCCAAACCGGCCTAGCAAACAGAGTCCCCAGCAACTACATCCTGGGCCTGAGCTTGGGCCTGGGAAAGCCCGAAATCCCTGCGCCACCTCTGACAACTGTGCAAAGCCCAGCAAAGAGAGCAGGGGTGCCCTCAATGTTTGTGTGGGCTTCTTGCGAACCCAGAGCATCAGACCCCAAAGGCAGCTGGGGTACTCTCTGATCCCCCTGTAATGGGTGCATGTGTGGGCCAGGCTCCGTGTTCTTGTCTCCAGCTGCTTTCTCTTTGGCCTTTTCCAAGGTATCCTGAGCTGTGGATTGTGGAATGTGAGGGTCTCTCTTCCCACTTTTCAGAGTGGGCATAAAACAGCAGAGAGACTTGGAGGAGCTGTCTGATTCCCCCAAACAGCGTCTGTTTTGTTGCCCATCACGGTTCTGAGCTCCGAAGGGAAGCAGGGAGTGTAAATGCAGACCTATGGGATACAGCTGGATAAGCAAGAGGGGTTGACACAGGCCGGGGAAGGATGTGGGGAGCGGAAAAACAGAGGAAGCGGAGAACGCGCTCGGGCTTCCAGTGCCGCAGGCAGTTGTGGTTAACTGCAGGGTGAGCGCCTGGCCCGGGGCTGCTGCGGCAAAGCGGGGTCTGCCGGGCGCAGCCGGCGGGAGGAGGAGGCGGGATGCGCAGGGTGGGATGTGCACCTCGTCCCTGCTGCGGGGAGGCAGCCGGGGCCGGTTGGCTGCGCAGCAGTCGGCGCTCGGGCTGACTCACGCGCGGTGGTCACAGCCAAGCCAGGTCAGCGCGGCCCGAAGGGGAAGAGACGCTCCCCGGGGACCGGTGTAACGTCAGCTCTTCCAGCTTCGCAGGCAGGCAGCCCTCCCCTCGGCTGCCAGGCCTGCCTTGCCCTCCCTCATTCCCTATCGGCACCTCCGCAGATTGCCAGCCCGGTACGGGGCCGGCCCGCAGAGGGCTGGGAGCCGCCGCTGACCTTGGCTCTCGTGGCCGGGGCTGCCGTGCCGGCTGCCAGCTGGTGCCGCAGTTATCGCTGCCGCGCTGCGCCGCGGCCAAGGACTCGTGCCACTGAGGAGCGGGGGCTGCAGCGGCCTCTGGGGCTGCAGCGTCCGGCGCGCCCCGCCGCTCGAGGCCACACGGACACCCGGGCGCCTCCAAGTCACCGGTCCCTGGGCAGGTGGCCACGTGGCCCTGTGGTGGCCGCGGCTTTGCAGTGCCAGGAAGCACAGGATATGTTCGTGGCGGCTCCTCTCAGCCCTGGCGGCCAAGGCAGAGCTCCCCGATCGAATCCATGGGCTCGCACCTCATGTCCTTTAATGCGAGGCCTTGGGGTTTGAAAGCAGTCTCCCTCCTCTGGTCTCCTCCATCCACAGGCAGCTGGCGTTGGGTTTGGGGGCTGAACCTGCCTCCGAGCGAGGGCACATCTGCCGTGTGCGACTCCGCCCCGGCTTGCCGCTGACCTGCCCCCTTTGCTGTCCTCCCGCAGTCCTCGGTCTGCTCCAAGATCGTCCAGCTGCTGGGCCAGAACGAGGTGGACTATCGCCAGAAGCAGGTGGTGATCGTGAGCCAGGACAGCTTCTACCGGGTGCTCACCTCGGAGCAGAAATCCAAAGCACTCAAAGGCCAGTTCAACTTTGACCACCCAGGTAAGCAGGGAGCCACAACCAAGGGCTGGAGTGGGACCCTCTGATGCACTTGATTGAGCCCCTGTGCAGCTGGTGCTCCCCAGCGTGCACAGTGTAAAGGGTAACGTTCCCTCTCTCCTCAGATGCCTTCGACAACGAGCTCATCGTCAAGACGCTCAAGGAGATCACGGAAGGGAAGACGGTCCAGATCCCCGTCTATGACTTTGTCTCCCACTCCAGGTTTAACAGCTTTGCTGGGCCTCCGCTAACGGCCTGCGCGCCTCGCGCCGGACACGAGGGCTGCCCCTGCAGGGAAGGCACTTGGGAGCCTCTTCTAGGTGCCCTGTGTGTCAGCCCGGAGCTTCAGTGCTAAATACTCCGTGCAGCCTGGTTAGAGGGTGCAGGACAGGCTGATCTTCTTGTGAGGGCCCAGAAAGCTGCGTGGCCATGTGGTTGCATCCCACGTGCAGCAGCATACACGTGGTAGTGGAGGAGGCCTATGGGCCCCCCCTTCCTTCCCCTATCCACCCTCTCTTTCCTCAAAAAAATCTGTGTTTGCAGCTTTAACAACTATTTTGGGCTCAAAGGCATCAGAGCTGCCAGGAAAGGAGGAGGAGGATGTTCTTTCCCCTGTAACTCTCCCCTTGCACGCAGTGGTCTTGTTTCTCCCTGCTTGCTTTGGATATGGCTGGCCCCGCTCCGCTTCCCGCAAAAGTGCCCCCGTGTCCAAGGAGCATTGCCTGGATCGCTGAGCAGGCCCTTGCAGGTGTCTGCAGGTGCAGCCCTGTTTTCTGGCATGGCTTGGGAGTCTTGCAAGCGGCAGCTGGCCGAGGGGAGGGCAGAGCGCTGGGCTGCTTCCCGCTCTGCCATTCACCCTTCTAGGAAGCATTCGTATGCCTTGGATTTGCTCTGCCGCCGTGGGGTAGGTCTGCTGTCCCCTCGCTCGCCTCCCTGGTGCTGCAGCGACGTCCTCGGGCTGGCGCAGCGCCTGGGAGCACCGCGGCTTCCCCCAGCCCTTCCCCGACCTGCTTTCCCTGCCGCCGGCGGGTTCTGACTCTCCTCCTCCCTGCTAGGAAAGAGGAGACGGTGACCGTGTACCCTGCTGATGTGGTGCTCTTTGAAGGCATCCTGGCCTTCTACAGCCAGGAGGTGCGGGACCTCTTCCGCATGAAGCTCTTTGTGGACACAGATGCGGACACCCGGCTGTCCCGCAGAGGTGAGGCCCTCGTGTGACCCTGCTTGCTAATGCCACTAGCTACCTGGGTACCGGCTTGCTGGGGCACTGACTGGAGGCTGGAGCATAACTGTAATCAGTACGAGGATTTGCGGGAGCCAAAATAGAGCTAGGGAGGTTTCCACCCCTAATTGCATTGGGCAGCTCGTGGCTGAACCTGGCTCCCTGTGACGGCTCGTTCAAAATGTGGAGCCTGATGGGTCTTGCTCAAAAGGCAGCGCCTGAAGGGTCTGTGGAGGACCTGACATCCGGGCGCGCTCTGAGAGTGGTGTCCGGGCATAAGGGTGTTTATCCAGCATGGAACAGATGGGGAATTTGCTTGTACTCTTGCTCAGTGCAAGCACAGCCAGTGCTTGACACTTCAGTATGAAGTGTCTTGTCCTTGGCACCAGGCAAAGGCTGTAGGGGCAAAGAGCCCCAGAGACAAGGACTGCCAGTGTTCAGCCAGCCTGGCTGCAGGTTGCCAGCTGGATAGGAAGGTCTCCAGCGCTTTGTGGCTTGAGATTCAGTTTATTGCTAACTGCAGGATGAGTGTTGAAATCAGCCTTTAGGAAGGGGGTCACTCATGTAACTCGCGAGTGTCTGAGACTCAGAAGGCATTTGAAGACTGCTAGGGCAGAATCAGCTTGTAGAAGCACTCCTTTCTCCTGCCATAAGAGACCTGCTGGGCAAAAGATGGCATGGAGGAGAGGTCTCCCTCACACCTCGGTGTGGAGGAGTTCAAAAGTCCCTAAAGTCTTCCAGGACTCTGAAGTTCAGCCTCAAACTGCTTCTGTGCCTGGGATTATTCCACTGGCACAGGATAGGTCTTGCCCTCCTGCTGTCCTGCAGCCTCCTGCACTGTTGGGAAGCCAGCAGTCCTAAGTAAAAACTACTTTTTCCACATCCCTCTTGACCCTGCCCACTGTGCCTGCCTGACTCATCCAGGGAGGTGACAGCACCGTTGTTGCAAGGAGACACATTAGCAGGTCATGGACACGCATTTCTGGGATCCTGTGGCGTGAGCCTCATCCTTTCTTTAAAAAAGCAAACCCAGGAGCTCGGCTTCCTGGCCCAGCCAGGGGTAGCCCACGTGTTTGGCAGCGGCCCGTGTTGGATGATGGCTGAGGAAGTGTCGTCTGTGTGTTTAACTAGCACTGCAGTGCAGCACTGCGTGACCGTGCGTGGAACCTGATCACTCCCTGGGGCGTGCAGGGCTGTGGTTTTGGGCTTGGTTTATAACCGTGAGCTCGGGGCTTTGTAACCGATAGAGATCGCCTTGAGTAAAGACCGAGATCGTCTGTCTGACGACCATGATGCAGAGCTAAACCTTGCTGTGCTGCAGCTATTGGACAGGATCCCACGTCACCTGGAATAAGGCCAGTCCCAGGGACTTCTCTCAGCCACCATCAACTGCAAAAGCTTTGCAAGGCAGCAGTGGGGCTGCTGCCAGCTGGCTGAGGGGCTGCCGTGCCCAGGTTAGGGCAACTCACCACCTTGAGGGGGGAACTGACCGCTCGGCAGTCTCCTGGTGGGCCTCCCAGAGCTCCGAGGCACACAGCAGCCTCAATAGTCTCCTTGCTTTACGTCTCCCTGGCATTTCTGGGAAAGGAGACCTCATTTGCGAGGTACTGCAAGAGCAGTGGTGTCCCTGGAGTGTGGCCGGCGGCCGTGCGTAGCCAGCACCCGTTGGGATCTCGCGTTGCGGCGCGGCCCGGAGTCGTTCTGCTCTGGCGGAGCCGCCGCGAAGGGCTCGCGAGCCGCCTGGCAGCAGGAGGCCACGTTCCTGGAAGCAAAGCTCACGGCTCCGTTAATGGGAAGCCATTAATGGGAAGCGCTGAGGTCCGATACGCAAGGCTCACATCATCCCCTTTCCCGGGAACCCTCCCATGACAGAGGCGGCCGCCAGGAGCAGAATCCAGATCTGCCCGGTGCCGCGAAGGGCCAGCCCTGTGCGGAGCTGATTCCAGCTGGGCCAGCTTCCATAAAGCTGACAAATGACTGAACTGGGCGTCGCGTGTCTGGTTTAGGCCTTATTGCAGTGATGTGCTGCTTGGGACGGCACCACTGTGTCCTTGGGGCATGGGAGAGCGATGCCTCCCCAGAGGGACCCTGGTCCTAGCCTGCGAGTGCACCCTCGCTGGGTGGCCTCCCGCCCCGCCACAGCCAGCAAACAGGGTGTGGGGCCTGGGAAACAAAAGCCTCCCTTGTCTTGCCTCCTCTGTTTTCCCTGCCTTGTTTTTTCCCCCCCGTGCTGTTTGTGCCTGCGCTCACTCCCGGGCTCCGGAGAAACCGAGGAGCCGGCCAGAGCGGCCGGGGCCGGGCAGGCTGGCGCTGCCATCCCGGCTGCGGGGCCGCTCCGGGTGGCAGGGATTGCACCTCGCGGTGCCCGCGCTGCAGCAGCCACCAACCGGAGCTGGCTAAACCCCCCATGCAAACTGGGTGCAGGTCCCCACGCAGGCCCTGCTCATCTGGGGACAGTGTGAGAAGGCCCAACAGAGCCGATGGGTGTGACTTTCCAGCTGCGGTTGGACTGTGCCTTGAAGTGTGTGCGGTGGGAAGCGCACAGCTTTTCTCCTCCCTGGGCACCTCCTTGCTGGGACTGTCAGGAGGAGAAGAGCTGGTGCCTGCAGCAAGAGTGGAGAGTCTCATCTTGGGTAGCCAGCGGGGAGGGACAGAAAGGGCACCTGGGGGACACTGGTTATTCTGGAGTGTGCTTGGAGAGCTCACATAAGGGCCGGAGGCCAAGAAAGCCCTTGGACGTCCTACTGGTCCTTGGCTCCTGGGAAGGCTTGGAAGTGACCGGGAAGCATGCTGCTGGGCTGGGATGTACTTGGACAGGTGGACAGCAGCTCTGAGGAGCAGGCACCAGGGGGGCATGTGCCCAGGGGGTGGTCAAGGCCCGTCCATTGGGTGAGGGGGACAGCAGTTTGACTGTGCCTCCCTTCTTCCCTCCAGTGCTACGGGACATCAGCGAGCGAGGCAGGGACCTCGAGCAGATCTTGTCTCAGTACATCACCTTCGTGAAGCCCGCCTTCGAGGAGTTCTGCTTGCCAGTAAGCACGAGGGGAGGGGCGCACACTGGAGCCTGCCCCGAATGCCCAAAACGCCTTTCTGCCCATCCCAGCCACCCCCAGCCGGGAGCTGTGGGCGCCCTGGAGCTCAAGTCCCCCTGCCATGGCCTCGCGCTCCCCTCGCGGGTGCTGGCAGAGCCCAAAGGTGGGGATGTGGGTGCTGGCCAGCGCAGGGCGGGATGGGGACTGTTTATGTGGCCGCTGCTTTCTGGTGAGATCACTGTTCCCTGCGGAGAGGCATCAGCACCCCTCCCTGCACAGGCCCTGCCAAGCCGGCACCAGGCAGCTCGAGAGATGCCCTGCCGGACCATGGCACCACTTCAGCTGGCAGCTGAAGCCAGGTTGGAATGCAGGAGCTCTAGCAGACAGGGGTTTGGCACCTGGAAGGCCACTGCAGCCCCAGGAAGTAGCAAGTTTGCATGAGGAGCTGTTGCAAACCTCCCCTGTCTGCTGCGCTTGTGGGGCAAAGGCTGCACCTTGGCTTTTGAGGCTTTTCAAGCAGGTGGGTGATTACCAGCAGATTTCCTACCCTCAAGAGGCCAAGCCAGCCAAGTGGTGCAGCCAGGGGAGTGGTAGCCAGCAGCACAGGTAGGAATTGAACCGACACCTCCAGCTCAAGCCTTGTCCACGGAGATATTGCTGTGGCTGGCTCTGCCCTTTCCCAAAATAAGAGGGATCTTTTCTGTGCCAAGAGATCCATTTTTCTGGACCCCAGAAGGTGCCCAGATTCCCAGGCAGCACCTTCTTCCATGTCTCATGCCTGTGTGGCTCTGGGGATTGAGGTCCAATTTTTGGTGTCAGGCCTAGTAAGCCTCCTTCTTGACTCCCCAGCAAGGTAAATGTGCAGCTTTGCAAAGCAGCAAATGCAGCAGCAGTCTCTCCTGCTGAAGAGTCGATAGGAGGGTGAAACAAGGAGGGCAGAAAACATCTGCTTCATCCCCAGCCACTGGCTCTGCAGCAATCTGCTCCATTCCCAGCTGGTGGTGGGCCAGGCCACACAGCAATTGCAGAGGGGTGAAGGGCAGGCTCAGCCTCCCCAGTTCCTGTTACCCAGCTCTGAGTCTGGCTGCTCAGCACTGAAATCCACAGTCCTGGTTTTTGTTTTTTTGCTGTGGCTGGGAGCACTTGGAGGTGTTGGGTGACAGCCTTGGCCCAGCATGTTGGCTCATGCTGCAGTGTGGCTGTCAGGGAGCTCATCAGCTGCAAAAGCAAGTGTGAAAAGAGGAGGAAGCTGCTACGGCCTCTTCAGGTGAAAATAGGCAGGACCGGCATCTTGAAGTGGATCTTTTTTGCCAATATTGCTGGCATAAATGCCCCTGTCCTGTACATATCACATGTCCACCCAACCCTGGTATGCCAGGTCTTGTTTGTGTACCAAGTCATGCAGGATTCATGGAGGAGGTTGTTCCCCAAAGCAGCTACACGTGGAATCTTGCGACCACGAGGCTTTTTATGATTTCAGGTTTTGTTAGGGTGATGGGTCCCTTACTGGAATTTGTTTGTGTTCATGGAAATAGAGCCAAGGGGCAAAGCGCAGCCCTCAAAACACAGATGAAAAAGCAAATGGGAGCATCCAAAATGCAGTAATAGATGTCTTGGTGGGTTTGGGCTTGATGAGGAGGGATGCCCCATGGAGCAGGGATGATGCCCAGCACAGCAGCTCTCCGCTTTCCCTGTAACATCCCACTTTCTTTCCTCCCAGACCAAGAAGTACGCGGACGTGATCATTCCCAGAGGAGCAGATAATGAAGGTGAGCAGCCCCAGACCCTGCCTTTGGGTCCTGGCAGAGACGACACCGACACCCGCAGGGGAAAGGTGCCCTGCGAGGAGGGGAGGGGGGGCACAGCAGGCTTGTTTGCTCTGATGAGTCTCCAGTGCATGGAAAACGATCCTAACACCGTCCCTCCCCTCTGTCTTTGCTCGCAGTGGCCATAAACCTGATCGTGCAGCACATCCAGGACATTCTTAACGGAGGACTCAGCAAACGCCAGAGCAACGGCTACCTGAACGGCTACACTCCGCCCCGCCAGCGGCAGCCCTCAGAGTCCAGCAGCCGGCCCCACTGACGGCGGGCGGCCGGCGCGGGGCTGGGCCGTGGGCCCCTCTGTACATACTGTCTGTCCATCCCCCCCTTATCTATTTAAGAAACCAGACGGAGACAAATGCCTTTAATTTTGTATGTTGGAAATGCCGATGGAGAAGCAGCCGGCCGCTTGGGAGCCCGGACCGCTCGCAGCTCCCGGCCTTGCTCAGTACCTCCTCCAGCACGGAACCGGCTATAAATCTCTATAAATATAGAATTGCTCTATTTTTGTGTAAACGCAGAATAACGTAAAATTACTTGCCGCAAGGTATTTGCCAGGCGCGGTGTCGCTGAGAGGGGACTGGAAGAGGGTCCGGGGAGATGTGGGGCTCTGGATCCTCACCTCGTAGGTGAAACGAAGAACGTCCGAGAGCCACTTTGGTAGTGCAGCGACCTCCGTCATGGGGAGTGTTGGGCAGCGGTGGTGACAGTCTGAGCGTGGCAGGCGCTTGGGGCCTGGGCTGGGGTTGCCTTTTCCTGTTATTCAGGTCCGAGGAGCTTGTTTTTACCCGGCAGCTACTGCTGCCACTGGGATTTTGGAAAAAAATGACAGGCAGTGTCTCCCCTGAGCTGCGTGCTGGGTCCTGGGTGTCTCAGCAGCGCCCTGGGCCATGGCTGGTGTGTCCGGCGCAGACCCTCCGGCCAGGACCTGGCCGTGGTCACCTCTGTATAGTCACATCTGTAGCTGCCTTGGTGCCTGGCTTGGGTGGGGATGGCACCTATGGGGAGGGCCCCTCTGGAGCAACGTGCGTGTGCTGGGAATCCTGGCAGTGCCCTCAGCTCAAGACCAGAGGCTGGGCTGGTGGTGGCCATTTCCCACCTGGAACGGTTTTGCTCCCAGGCAGGGGAGGTTGAGTTGAAGCCGCATGCAGGTGAAGGACACGGCCTCCTTGCCGTGTCCCAGGCTGCCAGGCCAGGAAGGGCACTTCCCTGCTCGGGATAATACCCAGGCTCCCCTAATCTGGTAGTGTGGCACCAGGCATCGCACAGCGTGAGACAGGAACCGGCAAAACTCCTCTGGGACCAGCTTGCGCCAGCAAAGCCGCTCTGCGGGGTTAATCTGGCACCCCTCCAGGCCCCGAGCTGGTACCCTTAGCCTTGCTCCTGCGGGAGCGTCTGTCCTCCCAGCGCATCGCTCTTGCTCTGCATGGTTAAGAGCTTAGAAATCCAGTGTCCAACCGTGCCCCAGCCCCAAGGGAACCAGAGACAGGCTTTGGTTTTAAGCAAGAGGACAAAAAGGGCAGCAGTTTCTCTGCCACCTTGGGAAGTGTCTGCAGACACTTCCCAACACGTTCCAGCTGACACTGTCTTGAGTTACTGCAGCACGTTGCCCTAGGGAAGAGGGGCTGCCAGCTCTGGTGAGGCATCCCGGGGCCTCGCTTGGCCAGGAGAGCTCCCGGGGTGAAACACCAGTCTCCCCTTCCCCCTAAATAAAGACAGGACAGAAGGATGGCAGCGCCTCTCGTCTCCTCTGTGTTGGGCCAGAAGCTGCTGCTGGAGCCTCTGGTTGCAGCTCCCCGGTGAGTCCTGCACCCCTGGGGCTGGGGCTGCTCCCACGAAGCCCTCAGGGCTCCTGAGCTACAGAGGGGGCAAGTTCAGCCCTTGGCAGGGGGACATGAGCAGGGCAGCAGGCAAGGGAGAGACTGTTTTGCAAAGGGGTGAAACGCTTTGCAGTGAGTCTCATAAAGGCCTCTCAAGCAGGGACAGGTTTAAATCTGGAATCAAGAGCTAGGCTTGGCCAGAACCACCACTGTAAAACCTGTCCCAAAGGCCCTTACCTGCCCCAGGTGGATGAGAGTGGTATAGTCTTTCAGTACATATATAAATATATACATATTTAAGCATTTAAAAATCTTTAAATTTTTAAATTTTGCTGCTGCCAGACTCCCCCGTGGCCAGCACAATTCCCTGAAAAATTCCCGCAGGCCAGTGCTGCGCTGCCTTGCACGGGTCCCACTCCGGCTGCCAGCCCTCCTGGCTGCGCAGCAGATGCACGAGAGCTCTGGAAGGAGCAGCCAGCCCCTCTTCCCAAGAAATCCCCTCCTTTAGCCTCGAGATGGGCGGCGCTGCCTCGGATTTTTCACTTTTCTTAAGGCCTGACCTTTTTCATATTGCAGCAAAGCAGCAGCCCCGGTGGGGAGCAGCTCTTTGGAGCTCGCCCAGCCTGGGAGGATGAGTCACTTTGGGCAGTGACAGCGGTGACCCCCCGCCTTGCTCAGCTCCCAGGGGAGGCACCGGTGCTGTCACCCAGCAGGTGACAAGTTTGCAGCGACCTGCTCCTGGTCAGCACCGCTGCTCATAGCCCAGAGCCACGAGCCCCTAGAGACCCGAGTCCCCCTAGGCTGGTGCATCCTAATGCGAGATGAGACTCAGCTGCCTCTTGCCAGGCTCTGTCCGTCCCTCCCAGTCTCCTGACTCGTTAAGCTAATGACTCATTAAGTTCTGCATAAGTGCTAGCAGTGCTTGGGGGTTCTAGGGAAGGGAATACCTGGGTCTTTTGGCTGTGCTGAGTTGGGGCTGGTGTGAAGTTGTGGGGCAAAGAGGGGGAAGCAGCTGCCTAAGGGTGGGGGTCTGGGTGGGTGCTGGGGAGGAGTGGGGTGGTCATAGGAAAGCCCTGAGCTCTGCTCGTTTCAGTTGTTAGAGGGTACTAGTTTCTGCGACTTCTGCCCTTCAGCTGGGCATAGGATCTTGCTGCTTCCCTGGGCCAGCTCTTGCTGGAGGTGCAGAGGTGCTGCAGCTGTTTTTTATTTTTATTTTTAATTTTGGGGGGTGGGGGTGCGGGCAGGAGGGGAGGGAGGTACTAAAAATCTCAGTGGTGGAAAAGTCACATAGCTGCTTGTGGAAAAGGAGTGGGCTGCCAGGTGAAACCTATGCTGAGCTACAGCCTCTCTCACCCTTCCCCGTCCTCCTTGGACCGGCCCTCCCTGCTTAGTGCCTTCTCACTCCATCTCCTCTTTAGGAAAATAGGCATTTGCTCCCTCTTCCCGTCACTGCTGCTCTGAGAATCGCCCGCTGCCTTTGGCCCTGCTCCCAAATGCCCTCTGCAGCCCCTTGCCCCATGCTGCTGCCCGCTCCCTCAGCCCTGAGGGTATTTGCTCTTCCACTTCTGCAGTCAGTGGCACCTCGTCTCTCTCATCCATCTCAGACTTCCTACAGCCCAGCTTTTCCTTCTATCTTCAAATCTTGCTGCAAAACATCTTTTTTCCCTGGTCTGGAGTGGCTTCCGCGCTTGCTCCATAGTGCTGCCCGGCGCGGGCTTTGCAGGCAGCTTTCCTGGCTGCAGGCTGCCCTTGCCCTGCACGTGGCTGCTGTGCACCCTGAACGTGCTCAGCGCCGTCTTTCCATGCTTAGTGCCCTCGTGGATTTCGCCTTCTGTTCTTTTGCCTGAATGCCCTTAAGCGCAGGGGATGCTTTTATCCCCCATCCCAGCACGCTGCCCTAGTGCGCTGGGCTCCGGATATGGCAGGTTCTGCTCCGCTCAGTTCACATCTTTCCCCTCTGGCAGGCCGCGCTCTCCTGCGCCAGCCGCTGCAGCTTGGGGAAGCCCGAGAGGTTGGAATCCCGGCAGGCCTGGAAGCTGAGCTCCCTCCCGCAAACCTCCGCGGGGAAGAGGCCGGGGACGTCGCCTGCTGCTGTGGACAGACGGGCTGCGGGGTGGGCAGGTGAGCTCCAAGCCTGAAGGCACGAGCTTGAAGACACTGCAGACTGCCTATGTTTTAAATGCTACGTGGAGGCGACTAGTGCTTTGGCTGCCGTGATCAGATTCACGGTGACCATAGGCAGGTCCTTTGCCGCCCGTTGGACCCGGAGGCGCAGACATAGATCCAGGGCTCCCTCTGTGCCAGGGCCCTGCTCCCCAGCGTGCCCGGAGCATCATCACAAGGCCGGCAATCTCCCGGCTCCCCCAACCAGGATGACCATCCGCTTGGGACTCCAATATATCTATAACTCACGCTGCTACTGCAGACAGCAACTCACAACAATGACGACAACTCACAACAACAACAGCAACAACAACAACAACTTTAATTAACAGCCGTGCCGGAGCCGGCTTGCCGAAGCAGCTGTGAAGCCGAGACCTTCTCCCCGCCTCACGGCTCCTCCGCCTTCCTTTTCAACCGCAGGCGCAAGGCGTCCTCGTCCTGCCAGAGGTAGCGCAGGCGCCGCAGGTACTTGCTCATGAGCATGACGTTCCCCTCCACGTGGCCGAGCACGTCGTAGCTGCTGTAGCGCCAGGACTTTGCCTCCGGACCATCCGCAGCTCCTCGGAGCGTCTTCTGAAAGTGAGAGGGTGGAAAGGGCTTACGGAAAAGCAACGAGCTGGGACAAGGAAGCCTTGGACTAAGGAAACCTGTGGCAAGCTCTCCTGAGGCTTCCTGGCCTGTGTCGGTCTTGATTACCCCACCTAAGGGGCTTGGGGCAAAGCTCCCCCCGCCCAGCCCAGCGTCCTACCCTCTTGCGAGGCTGTTGCACGAAGTTGCCGAGCGAGTGCACGAGCACAGCCGTGCTGAGCAGGCACGGAGCCTGCCAGGCCATGAAGAGCACGCCAGGCGCATCCAGCCAGGCCAGGCCTTCCCAAAGCAGCTGCACGGGGAAGGGCGGAAGCCAGCGCGGCGCCTTGTCCCCATGTGGCGGAGCTGGGGCCGGAGCCGGAGCTGGGGCCGGAGCTGGAGCTGGGGCCGGAGCCAGGTCCGGGTCCGGTGGCGGGGCCAGGGCCGGGGCCGGTGGCAGGGCCCGTGGCGAGGGCAGAGGGTTGCCCCTGAACCTCACGCGGCCAATGCAGTGGCCCTGCGTGCCGGGGAGCAGCGCCAGGGCGCACAGAGCCGAAGCCAGAAAGCCAAAGCCGAGCATCGTTCCCCTCCGGAACTCGTATCCCAAGGGATGAGCAGAGAGGAGTCCGCTCAGGACCGCTACCGTGCAGCGCCGGTCGCGGGTACCGGCACTGCCGCGGCCGCTTCCTTTTATCAGCGCTCTGCGGCTGATGTCAGAAAGCTGCTGTGATGTCACAGAGGCACCGGGAAGGAGAACCCTAACTAACCGTAACCGGGAGGCCAGAAACCCGCCCAGCGTCTCCTGGGCAGCCTCGGTGTCATCCCGCCCCAAATCTCGGTGTCATCCTGCCCCAAATCTCGGTGTCATCCTGCCCCAAATCTCCTGCCGGGAGATTTGTTCCACGTGTCCTTCCACGTTAATAGGAAGGCTGAGGATTTGTTGTTAG
>JAVCKT010027706.1:0-55000 GCA_032273925.1 Rhynchotus rufescens | reverse complement strand
ACTGTGTTACATGCTGGTTGCAGAAGCTACTCTTGATAGCTTATAGGAATAGGTAGTTTTTAGGCTGCACTACTGCTGTAATGAAGGGAGATACCCTTAAATCTGTCATGATTACGGGTACGTCTTCAACAGTCCTCAGACTTACAGACCTGCTTTGGGCAAAAAAGCCAATTAAGCATCAGAAGGCGAAGACGGAATTACTTCCAACTGTGTATTTCTCAGTAGATAACAGGCCACCTTCTGCCCTCCTTTCCCAGCAAGGAAAGGGAGAATAACTAGAGTCCTTGGCTTCAGTCCCATGAAGTTACTTCAGGGTCACGCCAAATCAGGAGAGATTAGATTTTGACCTAATTACATCTTTTAATTATTTTTCCCTCCTCAACATATGTTATCTAAGGCTTACTCCAGGAAAAAAAAAAAAAAAGAAAAGAAAAAAAAAGTGGTTTTGTTTATTTTCATGTTTCTTTTTGCAGGAAACTGCGCTGACATGTGTAATTACCTGAGTCTGCTACACGGGGGTGAAACCACTGGAGGACTGGTGGTCTTGCTGAGGGAAGAAGCGAGTGAAGGAAGCGATGCTGGACCCACAGCACATCAAGCCCCCTCTTTGCTATAAGACTGAGGCACTGTCTTCTAGAAGAGCTAGAAACGGGCAACAAGGGCCAAGTCCACTGAAAACGTGTCCTTCTGGACAAGGTTATGGGCATCTCTGCTACTCCCATAGGTTACATCCGTCCTGCTATACTAACCAGGCCCACGGGAAATGCGTAGGCAAGTGCAAACAACTCTTCACACCATCTGATTTTTTGGATATGACAAAAGAAAGACATTTCCTTCTGATTCCCACTATTAAGACAGTGCTATACAAGTCCTTCCACTATGGAGATGTGCTGACCACAACAGCAGCCTCTGAAGGGATATTAGACAAGACTTCTGCTTTATTGACCCCTGTGCATTCCTCTTGCACAAAGAGCCTTTATGGTGCTTTTGAGACAGCGGGATGAATTTTACCCAGATGGCAAGAAAATAACATTACTGCTAACTGCCACTGAAAGCCCTGTTACACTCTTCTGCTGTGCAATCTCTGCCATATATTTTAGCAAAATACCCACCCTCCACTCCAGAATCTCATTAAAGAATAAAATTAAAATGGAAACATTCGCCCTTCCTATCTCATAAGCCTACTACATGTGTTACGTGTGGGTGGTGAGCATGTTAGGTACAATTTAGAGCATAATTTCCTAAGAATTGAAATGTCACCGAAGAGAGGATTGTAAATAATGAAACTTTGAAAAAAATCTGTGATCTTTGTAACAGATAATCATATTTTAATTCTGACTTATGGCTCATCCAATTGCCTACAGTTAGGGAAAAAAACAATTTTTATTATATGGAAATCAGATGAAAAGCCATCAACATCACAGCTTGGAAAACATATACCAATGTTCAGTGATGTGAGCAAAGCCTGTGAGTCTATTTCTGCTTGTGGTCCTTTTTATTGGTTTTCCTTAAACATTTGCGAGAGATTTGTATTAATAAAAATGCTTGCTGAAAACTTTTCTAGAGATATAACAGCATCATATAATTATTGATGCTGGAAAAGTAAGATTATAGAAAAATTCATAATGAGTTCAGCTGGAGGGAGTAGTTTGACACTTCTTTCCCTCTCTGTAGGTTTTTCAAGGAGCTGATCAGTACCAAAAATAGCACCAGGTCACACAGATGGGAAAATGAATGGCTTTCCCTGCCCTCTGACCTTGCTGCCTTTTGCCATGGCTTTTTTTTAATGGCTTTTTTAAGTCCTGGTGACTTAAACACAACTCGTGCTCATGCAACACACGCGACAACCACCATGCAAAGAAGGGGAGCAGCACGGTGCAACTCCCAAGCAACACATCGCAATCGGTGTATTCCCCAGGACTCCTAATTTTGATCCTCTCTTGTGTTCCTTTTTACAGAGCAAACCCAAAACCAGTGGCTTTCCCATTCCCCTCCTGAAAGGGTCCGTGCGACAGCGCGGCAAGAGCCTTAAATTATTCATCCACCCAGTCTCCTCACACAAACGCAGATGCTGCTATAGGAACGAGAGCAAGCCCTGCTTGTTCCTAAGGGATGCATCCCGAGCTACACGGATCCTTTCAGGAGTCTGAGGAATTATTGATCAGCTGCATCTCCCCCTGAATTTCGCGGGAAGTGAAATGTTCATCGCGTTTTAGGCTCCCTCTGAACAAACGCTGCAGCAGGAACGCCCTGCTTCAAGGGAAGGGAGAGCAGAGGATTTTAAAGTTGCATTTGGGATGCAAAACCTGTGCCAGAAACCGTGGGAATGTGAAATAGGAAGGGGCGGGAGTGCTAGGGAGCGCTGTGTGCATAGGGAGACTCTGCAAATCACCCTTTTTCCTATGCTGCGGTTCATCCAAAATTCGGCAAAAAGCAACAAAATAACACTCTGTGTTGAAACAAAGCAGCATTTTCCATTTTCCCCCATTTTCTTGACAAGAAATAATCAAACAACCAAAAAAAATAAAGTATCTGTTTAAGATAGGGCTCAAAAGCTCATTTATGTGTTTTTAACCCTTCTGCTGATTCCAGTTTGGCTGCCCTGTCACGACAGCATCTTTCTGAAAATGAAAGAAGGGGCCCTGCTCTTCTTCCTCTTCTCCTCTTCGCCAGCCGCCAGCTCCAGAGCGGTTCATTCCCGGCTTCCCTTTGTATCCCCATGACCTCCCCTCCCATCTGCCTCTTCTTGCTCCCAGCTGAGAACTCAGCCCTTTGTGGGCCATAAGAGACGCAATTGTTGGAGATTTCAGTCGTGGCCTAGTTAAGCGTTTGATGCCAGTTGTTCAATTACCGACGCTGAAAAGCCTTTGTTTTGAAAACAGGGAAGTGAAAAAAAAGCATAAGGAAAAGGAATGGAAAAGAAGAAATCTTGCCTATGCCGATAAGCAACCTGACCAGAAGTCAGAAGATGAATTAAATTCATTCCACACACCCAAGAAAAAATGCTATTTAGCTTTTTAGGCCCCGATGGGGGCTGCAGATTATACCAGGAGTAAAAGAAACCCAGACCAAGGGGTTGATTTGGGGCTGTCGGACCAGCACATCACATAGGGGTCCTTCTTACCAGCCAAAAAAGCAAATACTTGTGTGACAAGGATGACATTTCCACACAAGACACAACATGAATTTCTTATACACCACAAAACTGCAACTGCTACATTTTTTGAATAACTACATGTTTTATTATCTCGGACTTTTTAATGCCTCACATCTCTAATTGTAGTAGCAATTATTAGCTTGGTTAATGAAAGCTTTAGAAACAAGACTGTGTGGGAGTATTTCAAACCATAAAGTCAAGTCTTTTAACTCCGTAACTGCCAGAGATGAATACATTTTTCCATTTAAGTGCTGAAAAGTTGAAATATTATTTCCTTCAACTGTGTTCTTGCTTACTGGTTCTGAGTTAATTGCTACTCTGTGAGCGCCTTTAAATCAAATTCAGAGATTTCCAGGTGTACATATCACGAGGTCCTGGTAAATCCTTCAGCACATGCTTTGGAAGGGACTGCAGAATTTGACTGATGATGCTGTTCTCCTGAAGGTCTATCTGCTACGTAGCTGCAGTCATTAAAGGCTCTACAAGTGCATTGACAGTAAAGAGCTTAGGCTTGTGGAAGTTCTCACATAAATTAAGCTCATACTCATGAATGTCTGGTTTGGAAATAATCCACCCTAATTTTGCAGGATGGAGACAAGGTCTTGGTCAGAGCCCTGGAAAAACACAAGTATGTGCATAAATCACCAGTTCACTGTCTACAACTGGCAAAAAAAGCTGCAGGCCCATAAGGAACTGCATTAACTGCAGTTCACTGGTGAGCTCAGTTCACCTGGAGGAGATTGGGGCCGGTTTGGGCAGCACAGGGACAAAAACTTGGACTGCTCTTTCACCTCCCTCTTCCCTATGAGGAGCACTTGGAGGCACCTTCTCTCTCAAAGACAGAAATGACTGAGGACAGGAGAGACCTAAACGGCACTACTACTAAATATATATAATATATATATATTTATATATATATGTATATATTTTTTTTCCCCTAGCAGCAAGGATTACATTTCCAAGGAAAGAGAGAGCATCTTGAGAGCTATTCCTGCCCCCTGTGCACAGCACAGCTCCTTATCTGCCTGCAGCGGCAGATTTCCCCTTCCTTGAGGATGCTTCCTTAAGGACACCCCGCCAAGCTGCTTCCTGGCCCAGGTAACCTTCACTTCCCTGGTTCAGGGGCCGGGGACTCTCTAACTTTTTCCCATCTCCTCACCCCAAGGGTGGGAACAGAGGTTTTTTTGGCCAAAAAAGTCCTCCTCGCTTTTCAGTTCTCCATCCCAGCTAGAAATTCTTATTATTCTCATATTTGTTGTGTCATATTCCTTGTTGGTAGCCCAAGACTAATTAAATATGAACAGCTGCTAGCTAGCAATATTACAGCGATATTAACCTCAGCTATACTTTTACAGTTCTTGAATACAGATTATTCTGGATGGCTTTAAAAAAAAAAAAGCTCCAGTAAATCTTGCTGAGCATTTACCTCCATGACTATTAAGCTAAAAATTATTTTGTTTTTCTCGGCTAGTATGAGTACACTTCCCGAATTTTACCCACAAAATAACACAGAAAAATAAGAATTAAGAATTAAATGTGTTCATTTTTTTTCTTCTGCATCATTACATTAAATTAAATCAATAACTTCCAGTTGGGAGGGAGAAATCCATGATTATCCTGTTAGCTCTTTGTTCATGCCTCTTTTCTCATTACAGACAGCTGAGACCAATGTCAGAATATATGTTAATAGCTAGTCCAACTTTTTAACTGCTTCCTTTATTATTCATGATTTTTGAGTCCTGTTGCTGACTGTTACGTCAGAGGGCTGGCAGGTTATAAGTAGAACCATTAAAAATAGCTCATTTTAGCAACAGCAGAGCACTATTCATATTTTATTCAGCACTTGACAGTGCACAGGAGACTCTCATGCTTTCTCACTTGCCAGACTGTCTCTCCTAATGCCGCTGTCAACCACGCACATCCAGTTCTTCCTCCTGAACAAAACTCATTTCCTAGAATGGATGGGAAGCCCAGCAAACAAACAAAGGACACTCTGCATCCCTGGGGCTTCCTGAAGCTCAAGTTTTGTCCCTCACATCTCTCAAAGTGAACCTGTTATTTTCATGCTGAGGTCCCTTCCAACACAAGTTAACCTAGGATCTTAGGTTCTTTATCCTTATCTATGCTTATTCTTTATCCTGTATCTATGGATGTGTGATATGTTTATGTGGGAGACCTTTGCTTTTAGAAATATTGAAGGATGAACCCTGTGTAGCAACACTGACCAGTGATATTGTATGCAGGTAGCAATGGAAAATGGGAAGAATCATCATAATAGATCAACAATAATAAAGGGCAGGATGATGGACTCACCAAAGCTAGCAGGAGATCTACCTTTTACTCCAATGGAACCATGATTTTACAGAAACCTCAAGCACAGATATTGCTAACATGAAATACAAGTTGGCAACCCACTCCATGTTCTGGGCCTTAAACCAGCTCTTCCCAAGGGCAGTTCATTCCATAACTGTCAGTTTTAGGGAGGAAAATCGGTACCGGAGTTAGTTTTCTTGCTTGCTTTGCCTTTGCAGAGGTTAAGAGCTATGGGACTACCTCAAACATGGATACAAGAAGCTATCTAGTTTTTCTCAGATCCTCAGAGTACCAAAAAGAACAACAGTAACCACTGACAGCACTATAAAGCTACAGAAAAACACCATCAATTGAAATTTGAAACACAGTATTTCATTCATGGAATGAGAATGAATTGTGTTGTATTTGCAATTAGCCTATCCCTATCATAGCAAGTACTTATGGTAATATATGTGTATATATATATATAAAAATATATATATGTATTGTCCATAGCTTTTTTTAAGGCAGACAGAAAAAACAGCTCAATTCTTTGATGACCAGTGCCCCATGTTAGAGGTGATTTCAGGACAGCCTTAGTTTGGATAGTTATTAGGAACAATAAGGAGCTTTAAATATTCTTTGCTATCTCAGGCTCTAAGCAAAGCTCAAGTAGATGCAAACCCAGCATGCAAAATTCAGATCAAGATTTAGTTTCACAATCCCCCTGAAGACTAATGTATTTGAATCCTGACTTTTGGTAAACTTTGGACTCTATTAGAAACCGAGGTCGACTTTGAAACTTGGACTAGATCTAGGTTAGAATCCAAAACCTCTGGACTACGAAAAATGGTGCATTTAGGTCTGGCATTTTACTCTGAGGCCAAACTAAACTGTAATTCATCTCTTCTGCCTAGACAAAGTACAGAGTCATAAAAAAAGTGCTTTGAACAAAAACAAATTCCCTTTTGAATTTCATATGACGTCCTTGGAGTGCCCTAACTATCTGAATCCCTAACAAGTAACTATCTTTCTCTGTTATGAGGACAGATTCTGCTTTTCCCAATCCACCCGGAGTCAAAAGGGTGCAAGATTCAGCTTTTCTCCTCCAGAGACAAACAAGAACCGACACAACTCACAAAACCCCTTTTTTCTCACCAAATTTATGGCTACAGTAAACACAGTGGAAATCAATGCTTTTCTTCATTGATAATTTCAAAGTGCACTCTCCCACACATGGAGAGAAATATCTTGTCTACCCATGCAGACAGAGAAGCCAAAAAAAACCCTCTAAGTAACACAGAGTGATGGAAAAACTGCCAGCTGAAGTGCCAGGGCTCGATTGTGGACAATTATTATAGCATGATGATTTTGGAGCAAATTCTCATTTGACATGTAAGGATGGCCTAGGGCTAGAGGACCAAGTCATAAAACTGAAGAGAAAAAAAAAAAAAAAAAAAGACAAGTCAGAGCCTGTTTTTCCTCCAGCTTTCATCAGCACAAACTCAGGGGAAACTTCCATTAAATACCACGGAGCTGGCTGCTGTAAAAGCTGCGTAGGCAGAGACATAAGCCCACAGTGCTGCTGCTTGGTTCTTACATATATTCAGTGGTACTGTTTGATTCATCTCCCATTAAACACTATCCACGCATCTGGCTTTATACAAGGCAAAAGACCAGCCACCAGCCAGACCTTGCTCTGCTGCAAGCTGCAGGGCTATACAACCTGTACTCTGGCTTAATTTTAAAAACATGATTTCTGAGCTCCTCACCCTTAGAAGTTTATTGTTTAAAATAAAGCAATCAATCCCCTGAAGACCTGCACTGTCACAGACTGGTCACTTTGTCCTGAATAGCAGAGCACGTGGGTTCACAGTGCTACCACGAGCCACCATCTCGCAAACTAGTTGGGGTCCTGCACTTTTGATACAGGCAGCTTAATGCAAATAAAAAATAATAATAATAAAAAGAAAGAAATCAACAGTGGCTTAATTCCTGTCAAGATCTCTGCTTTCTCTTCCTTCCCAACACGGCAACATTGACCAGCCATCGTCCTGCCCAACTTGAGGGTGGCTGCAGAGGTGACCAGGGCTGCAGTTTCACACTTATTCTCAGCACCCTCTTAAGTAGCTCCATTTCTTGTGGCCACTTTTGGTCTTTGCATTCAGCTGGTCTGCTAGTCACTACTTTCCCTGACTATTTCTGCTTGCCTGTGAGCAGCATAGGACGTAGTCCTATGACTACCTTTCGCTTAGAGCTAGTCCTCTAAGCAACCTTACCTTTGAAACTGCTCCAGCCATTGCATGATGCATTGAGAAGCAATATTCTAACCCTGTCAAAGCAGCTAAGGAGCCCTGTGCATCTGCACTTACCCACTACATCTCCAGATACAGCTCTCCAGGGGGTTTTAACTCAATTCATCTTGGAGAAGTCCCAACTATGAAAACTGGCTCTGAGGATATTGCCAGTTAGCTGTCCTAAAGCCTGAGTTATAGCAGGAAATTGAAAATGTTGGTGAACATGGACGCTGGGTTGGGTTGCTCACTTTTTCTATTTTCATCCTCTTGTCTGTCTATTTGGATTATGCACTTTATCACTTACTACAATTTATACTGTTTTTAGCCTAAGAAGATGCTAATCTCAATGTGGGTAACGTTACACAAATGAGAGTAAATCAACACCACAAGAATATATTAGATAACAGCTTCATTCAAGGAGATTAAGAGATGAAGAATGAATTCACTTTAAATGTATAAAAGTTTAAGCAGTGGTATCTACTTCCCTGACCCTTTTTCCAGGGATATCATTTTATCATGCATTTCTAGAACGTTCTTGCAATGAGCCTCATACTTTGCAGAATGATCCATCCTCTCTGGGATGCAGCCATCTCCAGGGTTGGCTTGTGACAGCTGTTTAGCATCACGCTGGGACACTAGTAATAATACTACTTGCAGCACTTACATAGCATTTCATACTTTCAAGGCTCTTAAATTAATTAGTTACAGGGCTACACTGAGGATTCAGACAGGATGTGAAAAGAAAATTTTATCTACTGGAAACTACAGAGGGAATTTAGGGAAACATAATGCAATTACTCATCCTGGAATGTGGCCAGGGTACCACTGTCAAAAATGCCATGGGATCTCTAATGACCACAAGCGGTCAAGACCTTGGCTTCACGTCTGCCCCAAAAGATGAGGAAAACTCTAGGAACATGTGCTCAAACATCAGATATGCGAAAAGGATAATTATAATCAAATCAACGTCCCTCCAAGATGCCTAAAAGCTACACTCCAGAGCGCCACTGAAGCTCTTTTCAAGTCAGACTTTGAAAACTTCAACATCCTTCCAATTAAACTATTCCAACTTTTGGTGATATTTACAAATGATCCACCTCATAAGTCCATTAACTGATCTTAATTGGGTCAAAATCCCCAAGCAATTAGTCATCTCAACCCATTACCCCCGAACCTCCCCAGCACACATGCGCTTACCCTCATTTCAGCTACAACAAGCACATCAGGTGCTTGCTTTGCAGAGCTGCAGCACTGCTCATTGCCAATTTGGAGACGTTAATGCAGCGTAGACCTGCAAATGTCACCAGGGGCCAATTTTAGGATACACAAAAGAAGGATCACTAATTGGAGGGAAGGGGGTGAAAGCAATTACAGTTCCTGCTCACCTTAGTGATGCTGCAGGACAGAGAGCAAAATGCTGATAAAAAATAGCCTATCTTATCAACACTGCTTCATATATGCTGCATATAGGGATAGTGAGCAAATCAGCTTTGTAAAAATATGGGGGACAGTAAAAGGTACATGCTCACTTGGGACAGAACACCCATGGCTTCATGCTTTTCATGCAACTATTTCTTCAAGTTTTGATTTCTCAGAAACACCAGGATCTTTGTTTTTGAAGCATGGTATGTAAGGAGGGATTGCTGGTAGCTCTTCTGAAAAGCTGCTGCTGCCCTTGACTCATGAACCATTCCTGCAGTGGCCGTGAAGAACACAGGACAACTGTATTTTATTCAGTGGAAACTACAGAGGGAATTAAGGGAAATAAAATGTTTCCTTAAATCCATTCTGGAATCTGGCCAGAGTGCCACTGTCAAAAATGCCATGGGATCTCTAAGGACCAGCATGGTTGCCCTACCTCGTGCATCACCTAATGCTGCTTCCCTGGCACCCAGGGACAGGCACGTCTTGCTTCCGAAACGGGTCCAGGATTCCCAGGTTGCTCTGTGGGTCGCTCTCTTGCTAACTGTGCTGTGCCACTGCACGAGCTTTACCCACAGCTCAGTATTATATCCAGAAAGCTGCTTTTTCCTTCTCCTTGTCACAGTAGCTAGCTGAGCGACCTGCGGGACAGCATTAATGGCAGCAAAGAGATTTCTTCTCCTGCCCTTCCCTAGCAGAAAATTTATAGAGTTCCTTGTCCTCCTACACAGACACCTCTTTCACTGCAACATAAATAGTTATTACTACTCATATTAGAAATAGTATTAATTGTATTTCTCATCTTCATATGCAGCTTCCGCATGCAAGATGCACAGGAACTTCACTCTTCACGGTGAATATTGGCGGATAAACTATTAAAAGCACATAAAAGTTCTCAGTACTGACACACCGACATCTGATAGTGCTTCTCTTGTTGACACCTCTGCCACACAAATATTCCTCCTTCCAAGGGTTTACTCTTGACTCAAGCAAGCACAAACGAGATGGAGCTCAGACTTCTGCCACCATTTTCAATTGCAGAGGTTTCTCCTGGCTTGCAGCCCTCAAACAATAGCTGCACATTTCTGGGATTTGTTTATCCAATATGTTAATTCTGGTCACTTCTGCAAAACACTGTCACTCACAGGGATTTTTTCCAAAGCCTGAACCACTGCGTTCCCAGTGCAATTTGCCCTGCGTGCACGTTTTCACTAGGCACCACCAACACAGCCCCGCTTGCACAACCACCCTCTGCCTAAGAGTCCACTCAGTCATTTATAACGAGCTTGTTCACTCAGTGCCCGTTTTTGACACGCATTTGGCAATCAGCTCGCTGGCATTTCTCCTCTGTGGTTTTCCATGCCCTACTTAAGCAGTAGGGAACCAGTAACCCCAGGACTGGTGTACCCAGCATACTCCCTTCCTCCCAGCAAAACCACACTGCAGGACCCATGACTGAACGCGGGACCTCCAAGGCTCCTTCTGAGAAATTCGGATGTGGCAACTGGGTTGAGCACTGTTTGCAGAGCACTTTTTGTTGTATTAAAACTCTTTGCTCCTCAGACTACAACTCACAAGTGACAAAACAGCAGGGAGCTTGAGGGGGCAGAAGGAAACTGTCCTCATTAGAGGGCAGAAGGGAAATGGTTCTTGTTGGGTGAAAACAGCAAGTCAAACCTAAATAGCTCCGTGTGACACATGGGGCACCACGAGGACGTAGGATTCAATCTCACACGACAGATTCGTTCAGCGCTGCCATCTCTACCCTGTAATGAGCTGCCAGGTCACCAGGGCATCACCAGCATCGCAGTTACTGAGAAGGACCAGGTGCCATGGTGTGGTTAACGAGCTGCTTTGTATACTTGCGAAACAAGTAAAGGAACAGCACTGGGCCCCTTCAGCAGCACTGGCTACTGTAGAGATATCACATCCAACCTCCTCTCACCTCACCACCCTGCAGTAAAATTCAGTCACATACAAGGCCTCGGTTTCATCTCTCTGCAGCAGTCAATGGCCTGGCCCTGGGACACCTAAGAAGCCACTCTGAGGTACAAGGTGTTTTCCACATCTGTGCCACCTCGGCACAGCAGAGCTCCCAGCGAGGGTCAGGTTTGCTGTGCCCACCACCACATTTGGTTCGGATGTTAGAGGCAGCAGGAGATGGCAGGATAAACAACTGTAAGAAACCTGAGTGAGATATTTCTAGCACATCCCTCTGAGCTAGCTTTTGCTAATGTAGACCAGTATAAACAGACATTGCTGAAGCTCCTGCCTTACATGTGCTCTGCAGAACGTGCTGCCGGAGGAGCACGGCCGGGGTGCAGGAGCCGACGTGGGCACGTTGCTGCTGCAGCAGCGCAGCTGATGTGCAGGGAAACACAACAGAACCAGCAGGGAAAATCATGATCAGCTCAACCATTCTGTGATCCTGTAAAATCCACGCACAGCATCATTGGAGAGAGCACAGGTCACTCCTGTAGCTCTATCTGGGCTCCTAATTCACCATTGCTCTACCTCTCTCCTTGCAGAAAAGAAGCTTTGTGAGGCTGCCCGTCCTTCCTCTTCCTCAGTTTTCAGTTCACAGTAGGCACAGCAAGCTGCCTCCAGGGAATGGTGCACCAAGTCCTAGGCTTTGCAATGGGGAATCTTGCAGAGGTTGCGCTGCAAACCCTAACAAGGTACTTGACATCTCTGCAGGAGAGTCAGATGCAAGTATGAGTCACAGCCATTAGTGGAGGCTCCAAAGTCCACGCTAAAATGTTCTACACAGAGGCACACACAGGTTGTTTGTCTCTACAGACTTATTTCCCCACAGATGCTGCCCTAACCTGGCAGCAGCCGATCCACAGCAGCGGTGGTGACTCAGGATATGAATTGTCAGAGGAACCAAAACAGAGATCCGTCTTCTGTAGATGCTTTCCTTTTTTTATAGCTTATGTAGAACAGCTTCACTGGTTACATTTATGATAATCCTAGAGCACATACGCACTACATTTATTTTCTTGCAAGCAAATACTTTAGGGACAACCGTCATGTTATACCCACTTCCCCAGAGACTGCAGAAGAAGGCAGGGCATGATGACAATACACTGACTTTAACAGAGCTCACAGTGACTTCGGTGGGAATCACGTCCCAGTCAAAACTCCCATGTGAGCGAGCAGGACAGGAGGAGGAAGGCAGCGTGTCCACAGCCTGCTCACCAAGGGGCCCACCTTTCCTCCCTTCCTGCCCATGTACACAAGCGAGTAATCCCAGATCTCAAAATGATGCAGTTAATTCCACGCCATGCCTGCCCTTCCACACTTCCGAGTGAAATACATCAGTTCTCTGCACGTACCCCAGCGTAGGCCACCAGAAGACCGAAGAAGGTCCGACTTCCCTCCCCAGCAGATGACAGAAACAATGTGGCTTTGTTCAGGACCATGGCACAATTTTCCTCTATTCCAAAATATCTGTCATGATGCTGAGACTGGGGCAGATAACAGCATCGCCCAGAGCTGTCTGCTGCCCAGCAGGAACCAGCACCAGTGGTGATGGGGACGGGCTGCATCCCCTTCCCATGACAGAATCGACTTCCCCATGAACTCCTGCTACCAGATCCCATTTTTACTTGGTTAATCGGTCGTCCTTCAGTGAAAGGAAAAGAATTCCAGGAGCTTTTCAACAGATTGTCACCATGTCAGTGATTTAAGGTAGACAAAATACTTAATAGTCCCAGCTGCCCTCATGCCACTATGGGCTGCAACCCACCATAGCATCTGGAAAGGTCAAAGGTGAAGTGTTTTCAGGGAGATAATCAAGCCATAAGATAAATAAACGTCACGTAAGGAAGGAAATTGCAGCTCCTGAATAAGAACAGCTATTGTAAGACATTTCTTCACCTAAAGGAAGTAGGTTAATATACCTTCCAAATTGCTATTTATCACTCCATATGATGTTCAATTTTCAGTGTCATTTCCATTGTGCTCTCTACAGAGCGTGTGGAAATTAATTCAGAGATTAGTGAATCTTTACTTCTGGATTTTTACAGCATTAAGTCTAAAGCTAATTAGGAAAAGCCACAATAAAGCAAAAGATCGTGTAACATGGCAAAATCATATTTTGAGTTGGGTAGTTTCAATAAAAGTCAGTCCTACACAAAGCCTTTTCTATTTGAATTTAAAGCATCACTTGGCCTTTTGCAGCTTGAATGGGAAAAACTCAAAACAAAACACATCTTGGGTTCTAGCAGGAAAAGCAAAGGATGACAGCAGAGAGGTCCTTCAAGCAAAGACCTTGCAAGAAAAATAAAATAATTTTTTAAAATTTCTTTAAAGAATCATCAGGAAATATTAAATATAAAAGCTTAGGTTCAGTTAGCAGCTCGTTAGAGACAAGTAAGACAAACAGATCATTATAAAAGAAAGTTGCTGAAAGCTGACAGTAGTTTAAGAATTAAATAAATAAATCTGTGAGATAAAAAGTATGGTGCCAGTCAGAAGAGATGAAAAGTTAGAGCCAAGTGCTTTTAAGAGAGACTCATATTAGGAGACTGATCAAGTGCCTTCGAACATTAGACTCTTAGAATGAGGAGTAATTTCCTTTCAGGAAATATGTGACCTTTAAAAAAATCCATTGATGAACGCCTTCCAATTGGCTCTAAAAATAAGCAACTCTTTTCAATCTTCTAAATGTCTTGCAAAGCAACCAAGATTATTTTTAATTCCTCCCTCCTTCCTTCCTAGGTCCTTCCCAGGTTCTTTCACATGAAGCAAAGGGCAAC
Organism: Rhynchotus rufescens; assembly: GCA_032273925.1. NCBI lineage: Eukaryota > Metazoa > Chordata > Aves > Tinamiformes > Tinamidae > Rhynchotus > Rhynchotus rufescens. The sequence continues at coordinate 41,069 of JAVCKT010027706.1, read as the reverse complement.
CTCCTCAACAAGGACTGCTGAGACTTGCCACCTCCTAACGCCCTCAACTGTGCAGCCTCTGTCCTGGGTACCTGGCAATAAATATTACCTGGCTGACCCACTTCTCCAATAACCGAAGAGAAACCAAGCAATGCTCAGAGGCATAACTTGGAGCCCTGCAGAACTAGCACTGCGATACTGCTGAGTTCTCTTCTGATTTCAGAAGCCTACCCTGATTTTTTACAGTCCAGCTCTGCATTTTTACATTTCCAAAGGTTATTCTGTCACCAGCACCCAGGTTTCTTATACCCACTGAGTAGATTCAAAACAGCTATATTTCCTCCTCAGCAACTCTCAAAGTCATTTGATACATACATATACATATATATATATATATAGCTTTGCTGACAAGACCTACTTTGGACCACATTGTTTCTCACCCACCACCTTGCTCTAATAACAGTTACATTTCACAGTTTTCAAAAGCTGTCAACAGCATCGATCCCCTAGACTGAATGCACTCGTCTTCTATTATGTGTGCTGAATTACTTGTGTCACAATTAAATCTTTATTTAGCTGAAGGCAGGTTGCCCTTATGGCAGCATGTCATTTGCTTCTAGTAGAGCAGATATCTAATCAAATAATGGTGCATGTCTAAAAAAATATATATGCACGTAAATAAATATATGACTCCAGTAGTGTCTCATAAGACGGACACACTCAGCATGTTAAACTTTCAGTCTGATAAGATAATTGGTTTGGTTTGATCAAAATTGCATGCTCTTATAGAACTCAGTGGCTGGTAGTACTCACAGTTTAGCATTAAAAGAGAAGATTGTCAGATCTGTCATGAAAACCGTAAGAGGAGAAAACTGACTTTATTGAGCAAAAATGAAATGATATTCTCTAAATCCGAAAGTCTGTGTCCTTTATTTGTCCTAATGCTACAGATTTAGCCTCTGTTGCATGAGATCAACAATCTCTCCTGTTGTCTTCTATTAAAGGGAAGGAAAGCTTCCAGCAAAGACATCCCACAGCAGTCCTTTTCTTCCTGCCTCTTCAGAGGGGCTACGAAGACCTGACCCTCTCACATCACACAGGCAATGAAAAGTGAAATACCACCAGCACCATTAATTGGAAAATGCATAACATTTTATTGTCACCTAGGAAATTTACTCTTGAGTTCTCCAATTTGCACGCTCCACATTTGCAGATGAGAAAGGGCTCAGAGCCCTTTCATCTCACAGCCACAACACTTAGGAGCATTGGTTCCCATTTGAGCTATGGCAACTCTTCCAGAAAAACACTCTATTTTGATGGCAATTTCTGGGAATGGAGAATCACTGTTGTTTGGTCACACGTGGCAAGATGTGAACTCAGCACATGTGCTCAGCTCTGGGGCTGCAGGAGGGGAGCTCCTTCCTGGACCCTTCTGGGCCTGACGCTGCTCTTCCAAGCTCCCCAACAGTAAGGCTGTTGAGGAGGGAAGGAGCCCTGAAGCATAGCCCTAACAACAGCCTTAGGTGACAGTTTTCCTGTCTTCAGTTTCCTGTCTTCAGGGAAATTCATCCCACTTTTGCTGAAAGGAAGATTTCTCTCTTACCTTGAGCCCTTAATCTTCTCTTTTATATGCAAAACATATTGAACTCCTGACACCTTTCAGTTTAAGATCTGCTTTCATTTTCTGTAGTTATTTAGGAGCTCTCAGATGAGCCCTGTCACAATTTTCAGCTCTCTTCTCAATGTGATCTTGGTGCACAGCAGAGCTGGTGGCCCCACTCCAGTAGCTGTCATGCTGCTGTCAAACATCCAAGAGTCATGTTAGCCCTTTTGGCCATAGAGAACTGCCTAGAAACAACTTTTGGCTTGTTATCCATCACAACTCCCAAACTTTTGCACCTGAATGCTTCGTGGTGATATTCTAACACTCTTAACATTTAAGATGATCCATATCTCGCTTGACAGACATTTCTAAAAAAATGCTGTGTTTTGATTTGCAGAGCAAAAACAAATTTGGTCTAGAATTCTACCATCTGGTGACTCCAAATAATTGTTGCATATGATTACAAAGGCTTGCGTCTTTTACTTTATATCTAACTTAACCACCTGTCGTTTGTCTGCCCTTCTACATCCCTTAACTCTGTGCATAACAAAGGCTCTTCAAAGAAAAAGAGGTCCTCCCAGCACTTTTATCTCTGTTTTACAGACAAAAATATTAAGATGTAAAAAGGCAAGAGACTTGGTCAGAGTCACATAGTAATCCAGAAAAAAAGGATGAGATCTAGCTCTCAATCTTCTGCACGCATCTTGGAACAATAATATCACGAGCTCAATAACAGGCTTGTTTTGTTCTCAATAAGGTAACTTTCTACTCTGTTAAAAGCTAGAGAGGGAAAAAAAAATCAGTCTGTTGTCTTATAGCATTAGACTGAACATGTACTATTAATTTGACATATGAAGATTTGTGCAGTAGGAACGGGCTTAGAAAAGGATATAAGGATATATGTCATGATTTTTTTTTATTTGCAAAAAGTCACTATGAATACTGCTCTTCATGCCTAACATGTGCAACTGAGATGTCAGACAGAGTCCCAGGCCTTTTCACTAAATGGTGAACAACACACTGAAGGAGTGGCAGACACTTTGAAAGCATCCTAAACTATCAAAATTCCCCATCTCTTCCCTGTTCAGTCCAGCAGATGCGAGGAAAGGAGACGAGAGTTATAGTTTGCCAGGGCACATGACATTTATATATTCTTCCTCCCTTCTCCTCTCCCCCTTCCCAGAAGTGTTAACTGGAGCGCAGCCTCCTTCCAGAGGTGCAAAGAAGTACCCTGAAGGTGTCTAGCTCATTATCTTGTCAGGAGGCTACTGCTATTAGCAAAGAGGTCGTTAAACAACAAAAACACCTCTTAAAAGTCTTCTATTACACACAGCTCAATTTGCTAATATTTTCATTCCTAATGAAAAGCTTGTTAAAACAGATACTGCAGCTGATGAAAGATGAGGGAAACAGAGATAAACTGTAGTTTCTGGTGCTGTCACTAGGAAGTCAAAAAAAAGTACAGTAAAAATAACAGCTCTGTCTCATTTTACCCTCCTTGAGGTCCTTGGATGAAGAACAATGAAGATGTACAAAGTTATCATCCTATCATCTCCTCGCTATTTCATTCCAGTATTTCACTATTGCACCACACAACATCCGAATGCCACCAGCTCCTCTGATGCCAATGTCCACATAAGCACTTTCCCAGGTCCTTCCCAGGCTCCAGCTGCCTCTCAGATACTCCTCCTGGGTTTAGCCCCAGCAGCAGATTGGAGAAGAGCAGACAGTCCTCCTAGTCCAAAACCTCTCATCATGGCCCCAAGGTCGCTATGCACCAAGTGATTACCAAAAACTTGTCAAAATCTACAGGAATGGATCTATTAACTCAACTGGCCCTGGTTCAGTCTTCAGTCATGTATAAAGATGGCTGAAAATTTACAAAAAAATTCACAGAAAAGACAGGGTAAAGAGCATGTCCCTAAACATGTTTATATCAAGGGACAAAGCCTCTGACCACAGGACTCTACATTAGGGTGAGGTGTTGAGTAAAGGAGAGAATGCAAGCCCCAGACAAGGCCAGGCCCAGCTGAGCCCCAAGCTTTGGATGCTGACAAGAAAAGTTGGGAGAAAATGCAAATGCGATGGAGTGCCTGCGATCAGGTCCTCTCTGAAGGTGACAGATGAATGAGGCTGCCTTGGATTTCTGGGGTGCAGAGCATCTCAGGGACATAATCACCACAAAAAATTGTGAAATCACCACAAAACGCAACCTATGCTTTATGCGGGAATAATCCCAGCGACAGAAAAGCCAGAGGAATGGCGTTAAGGAGGAGGGTCCATCGGCCGAACAATTTGCTTCTACTTCCCCAGAACCAGGCAGCAGAAAGCAGAGGCCGGCGCTCCCGCTTCCTTCTCCTGCCCACCTGCAGGAGACCGGCTCCTTCCGAGGATGAGCGGGAGCCGCACAGCCGGCCCTGGGAAGCAGGAGCGCGTTGCCATGGTGACGCGGGAGCCCTTCGGCCCAGCGGGTGACGCAAGCAGCGAGTGACTCGGCTGATATGGCGGATTCCCCTTCCCGGCCCGCGAGCCACGACCCCGCGTCAGCAGCTCGCATCCAGCGGGAGCCCCCTTGCCGGCAGGTCCCATTTTTGGGGTCATTTCAGTGGTGTGAACACACACCTTGACTATAATATATCCCTTCCTTTAATTAATTATATTCTATAATTAACATTCAGAAGGGCAGCTCGAGCAGGAAGGAGACGTGCAAGCAATTGCTTTCCCTGCTCCTAAAACCAGGACATGTCCGTGTGGAATTTAGTTTGCATATTTAACTACTAGGGCTTAAGATATTATTTCCCTATAAAAGAAGACAGCACATAAGAAGTGCTTATATAAAATTAATCAAGGCGGGGTTGTTTACTTGGTGGGGTAGCAACCACCAAAAATAGGGGTTGGAAAGAAATTCAAGAAATCACTTAAGCCCATCCTTTTTCCCAAAGCATGACCAAACGTGCCCTCTGCGTTTTTAAAAAGCCTCCTAAGATGGATACTCTACATGATCCATGGAATATCTGCTCCTTTTTTCTAGCTTTGGTCACCAAACCTTAATTACCTACAGAGGAAGTCCTCCAGCATCATGTGGCAGCCAGTGGTGTGGGAAACAGCTCCTATTAGCTAAATATTAAACATCTTGGTTCTCAGTCTTCACTCTTCCCGAAAGAAAGACTACCGTGAGCCCACTCAGGGAAAGATAATTAGCTCGTTGATTAATCATCAATGTGCGATGATATAGTGTTGGTTCTTCTGGGTTTGGGGAATGTCATTCTCCATGTGGGAGGCAACTCGGGAGGGAGCTGCGGAGATGGCGGCACCACAAGGCTCCCAACAAGGGCCCCAAACAAGGAAAGGTCCCACCATGGTAGGACATGTCACAGGGCCACCAGCCCTGCCTTCCAGACAGCAGCAGCAGCAGCGAAAAGGCACAAAATGAAAAGCCAGCTCCTCCATATGGTGATCCCTCAGTCTCTTACTCAACTCAAATGCTTTTAACATTTTAGGTATTTTAACATTTTCTGCCTAATTTTGTTGGTTCACACCCACTTTAAAACAGTGTCTTTTTTTTTAACAGGAGCCGTGATTTGGTATCATTTTCTGCAGGAGCTCCCACACCATCACGATCAATTTTAGAGTGTTAATTATATGGAATGTGTAACGCCTTACAAACAAACAGATAAAAATTGGGGGTGATGGCACTGCCTGGACATCAGTTGTGCTGCGTGGCTGTAGGCAGGGAAAGGCTCGGATTGCCCCCTGTTGGCCTCTGAATAACCAGAATTCCTATTTTTCCTGCAAATTTTCCCACACCCTGATTTCCATGGTTATCTGACTAGACTCATTGGCAGCACATATTCAATACAAAGGCTTTACTTGTCAGCTTATCATACAGTCTTATCTGCAAAAAATAATTCTCTGTGTTTATGGTTTTGTGTCCCCCAGCTTCCCAGACCTCACCTTTATTTTGCTATCTTCTAAATTCAACAACTGCAAAGAAAGAGAGCAGCTTTCAATTAACCAGCCTATGGGTTTTAGCACAACGCTGTTATGCATTTATAGCTGACCATAAATCTATCTGAGGCAATGGGCAGCATGCTAGGTTTGAGCCTCACACGAGGGCTGTTTTGCAGCAAAATTCAACTACAAACAGCTGGCAGAAAAGCGCCAGCCCCAAAGAGTGACATCCGGCTCCCGCTGTCTATGTCATTATATGCATACTAATACAACAATTTATTTCAAAATGCATTTCTGTTCAGGTATCATTACATCGTTACATAACAGTGCAATGCCTATGCCTAGTAACTGAGGGCTTCTATTTTTAATCAGCTTGCATTAAAAGTCGAGTTGATTGACTAGACCAAAAAAAAAAAAAAAAAAAAATTCTTTTCCAGGCATGAATTGTCTGTTGCAGCACTGACTTCTTTTTTCCCTGAAATGACTTACCAGCAGCCCAAATATTTCTGATCAACTATTGCAGCTGTTCGTAAGAAATTTGGTATCATGGAAGCACAGGTCTTATTCATTAACTTCAATGGACATATAGATTGTTTTTTATAGAAAAAGTTGCCTATCTGCATATTTGCATCAGAAACTTAAAACATCTTTCTACACACATTCTCTGCCACCAGCCTCTAATGCCCTGCTTATGAGAACATCTTTGCAAATAAACTGATTTGTTACAACTTTCTGAGAACATAATACAAGAGAGTTGCAAACATGAGCAAGGCCAATCCAGGGGTTTACTCATGTATTTACAGATAACTTGTTGAGGGATTTTCCCTGCTTTAGCTAACAGACGTTTTGCTTTTTCTGTGGCAAACTCATCAGCCCACCTCCATATTTCTGTAACGGTGGAGTGGAAAGCCCAGAATTGAAATGGGGGATATTAAAGTCACGCAAGTGCATTAATGCAGTGCACATCATACTCTGCCTAAAGCTACACAGCCCAGCCCATATTTATAATCCACATTCAATTTTAGCACAGCTGGCAGATATGATCAGCTACATTCTTCAAATAAAATTAGATGAAATGTAAATAAACAATGATATAATATTACACAGTGTCCAGATCCACCATCTTTTGATCCTGAGCCTGCATGTACAGTCCACAAGTCCCACATGAACATATGTCTGTGATCATCAGCATCCCACAAGGAACAGTTCCAGTTAATATTTCCCAAGGTTGAATCATCACCAAATTCATCTATAATTGCCCATGCAGAATAGAAAAGCTCAAGATGTATTTAAATATCCTCAGAGTAACTTGGTTAGTCAATGAACCACAGCCTCTTCTCCCTACTCACAGGTTCACTTGGCATCCATCACCATCCATCACCAGTATGGGAATCACATACTCCTTGTCTGGAGCAGTAAAGGGTACGTGCTCCAGAAAAGAGAGCATCACACTGAAATGCTGACATGCAGCAGAGCTCTGTTATACAGCACTGGGGCACAGGCCAAAATATCCACTCTTAAACGATTCTTCTGGGCAGAAACTGCTGCACCCACATCTCTCTCACAGGTTCTCAGCAAGTTATTAAAGCTGATAACACTCCTGATTTGGTATCATCTAGAGTGAGATAACACGAGTTGGTCTTAACTTTAAATTTCTAACTTGTAACTCCGCAGAGATAGATGTTGCTGACACCTTGGTGTTTTTTTTTTTTTTTTTCCTCCTCTCCTCCTTAAAGGATGACATTATTCAAGTTGAAATCAACTTTGTGCAGTTTCACAACACAGAAGCTGTGAGTACTGCTCTCACTTCTGCAAATAAATACAGTAGAGCTACAGTTTAAAAAGAGGATGAAAATTGGATGAATTACTAGCAAAATGGGCACAGAATTCTCTTTCAACAGCACAGATTTACACCAGTAGCCATGGGCACCAAAGGTACCCAGGGATCTCTCTTTCCTTTTTTGCTATGCTCATACCTGTTTTTTTGCAGCTTTAGGTTGAATTATGCTTCCCTCAGATTTCCTTTTAGTGGCTGCCTCTCTCCTCTCTACTCATCCTAGCCCTGAGTCTTTTCTCTTGAGATGACAAGTTCCATGCACTGCACAGCAAGAATGTAGCATTGCATAATCATTAAGTGTTTATAAACATTTCTATCACTTTTCATACAGAAAAAAAAAAAAAATCACAGTCCATCTGATATTCACTTGCTCCAAGACACAGTGACTCTATTCTACCTGCATGCCCTTTCTGGCAAGTGATATCCAGGGAGTCTCAGTGCAGGGAAGTCTTAAATGAATTTTGTTCCACATGTACATACAACTCTACAGCAACATGGACCCTCAGAGGAGTTTGGAGCAATCCCAGCTCTCAGAAATAGTAAACCAGCATCAATACTCCATTCAAAAGGAAATACCTGTCTCAGAACAAAGGCTGAAGTCAAAATTTTTCCAGCTTGCCTAAGTGTCACCACTCAGAAAACCTTTAAATCCCAAATTCCTATGGTAAGCATGGAAGGTGCTGGGAGGTGCACAAGTCACCAAGCACCAAAACCAGCCAGTTCCTCAGTATCTACCAAAGCTGATGCTCAGGGAACGGGCTTTCATTTGGCCAAGTCCAGGCTGCCTTGGCTTGCTCATTCCTGATTTCCCCGACCAGTAAAGTTTAAAGGTTAAGTGAAACAACAACAAAATCAAAGCCTGGGAAGATTCTCACTGCATTTTGAGGAGGGTCAGGGAGCTCTGGCTCATAGCAGCTCTCCCAAAAGGGCAGGATGGTAAATAAACAGCCTCCACCTTCCTCCCACACATGCACACAGGTACTCTCCAAGCAGTTATCGCATTGCATTCAACTCTGACAGCTCCAAGTATTAAAGATAATTAGCATCTTTTTATTATTTTCACTATATGCCATCCTTACATCTTGCTCTGTGCTCATATCCTGAGGCTTCTTGCTTAATGCAGCTAAACACATACAACTGGGAAAGCGAGGAATTGAAGAATTTTACTTAATTAGGGGGCACCTGAACAAAATTGATGCTGCACCCCCTTAAACACACGTGTGGAATCAGCACCAGCACAACCTCCTCCTGCAGCAGCATCTGATTTGCAGGGCAGGATCCCCGGGACTGGCTGAGCAGCCTCCCACAGGCACAGGCACTGTCACCACAGCTTGATATTTATCCTCACCGAGCTCCAAAGGCCTCCTGCTGCATTCATGTGAACTCTAAAAGCCCTGCTGTTGACAATCAAAACCGCCTATTTAGGTTATTTCCGGCAAAAATAAGCCCTATGGCAATGACCAGTTCTAGGGAGAAAAAAGCAAGCATTAGAGCTTTCTATCTAAGTTCAGCAGAACCGGTAACTCTGCAAATAATCTCTCTCTCCATCACTAATATTGCTTGGAGAGCTGGGAACACAGAGTCAGTGCAGTTAAAGGAAATATCAGAGTTCTGTTAAGCCTAAGATAGACTAAGATTTCCCGTTCAGAATCATTGTTCAGACACATGAAGGAAGATAAACACACAAACGTGCACACACACATGTCTTTATATATATGTGTATACATATACACATAAACACAGAAAGCCTGGTGGGGGAAAAAAAAGGAGGATGCCTTAAACAAATTAAATTATTTTCAGTGTTGATTTTTATAGCTTTGTATTGCCAGGCCTCTAAGGCAAAAAATCATGAATAGGACCCCACAGAATCACAAAGGTGATTTGGAAATAAGAGCTAAATAATTGAAAGGGTCATTTGCCTTGCAGATTTTCTGTGTTTTACTCTCTCCAGTTCTGCCTGCAGGCAGGAGGCAAGATGCTCTGTTATGTGGCTTCTTTGTGAAAGTCAAAATGCTCAACAAATTGTAAGATCCAAGGAATTACCCTATTGAGAAATGCACCAAACACCATGAAACATCTGAAAGCTTTTGGAAAACTTGCCTGACCAACATTCAGAGGACCAAGGGCACATTGCAGCTCCTTCAATGGCCGCAGTAACAGGCACAAGAGGGGGCTGTGTGAGCCCCCTCCTAGGCACAGCTGCTGCTAACCAGAGCTTCCAAAAGTGGGTTTATTCCCCAGTGAAATTATGAGGACCTTGACCTGCTTTGCAGGCAACGTGGTGCTTTGCCAGGCTGCTAAAGCGAGTGATGCTGAATAGCCAAATCCACCCAACATCAAAGAAAACAGAGCTGTTCCTATGGGACCTGTTTTGCTTTCTGGTCATGGAAATGTTGCCCCAGGGCTGCCCTCTAACCAGAAGGGCATCAAGGTGCTGCAGATGCCCAGCAGCAACTCAACAGGCCTCATTCTCCTGACCAGCTCAGCCAAGGACGGCTTCACATTATCCATAGTACAAACAAACGGATCCCAAAATTATTGTGAAAGACCCCTTGCAAACGCATTAGGAATACATAAAAGGAGAAGTAAAAAATAGTTAAGAAAAGGAAAAGGCAGTGAAAGAATTAGGGCCTCTTGCAAATGGTTCACATTTCCAAAGAAATTCCTAACTGGTTGCCAGCTGTCTGAGCCCGAAACTTGGCATAACTACAACAGAAACAGACACTGAATTTGATACAGACGTTTGGCTCCCCTTATTAATCATGCAGAATAGAAACAGAATACATCGCTTATTTGTTTGCTTCATTAGTTAAGGCTTTATTCCCATCAGACTAAGTGGAAACATTCCCTTGCCTTCAATCATGGCAAAGATTTGAGCTCCAGAACATGTCCCTAAGGAGGGGCTGGCTTGGGGAAAAAGCCCTCATGCACCTGCACTGCACAGCCTAGGCTTGACTCCTGCACGGTCAGGACAAAAGCAGGCTGCTCCTTTACCCTTCACCAAGGATAGAAACCAAAGAGGGTTTGGAATATCTTGGGAAAGACCCAAAGACAAAGGATATCAGAAGTGGCCGCAGCACAGAGCAAAGGTGTCAAGGCCAAGGCAGGAGAGGGACACGAGCATCGCTGCAGCAGTTGCAAGGGGAGCTGTATGGAGAGACCCAACACTCCAGTCCTAGGCAAGGAGCAAAATGGTGCTGCATGAGCTTAAAAGATGTTGAAAGGTCAACATGCAGCTACAGGTGCAGCAAGGAAACGTTTCAAGCAGCGCTAGCCTTGGCCCACAGTGCCAAAGCCAGGAGGGAAAGAAAAGGTGATTCATTGCAGTCTCTCGCCTTTCTCCTTCAAACACCCACACAATTAATCTAAAGCTGTAAGACATCCGGGGGTTTAGTATTCAAATACGTGCCTTATGCCAGCATTGTTCTAGAAATGTCTTTTTGTTTCTTTCAGCTACTCCCACAGGGTTGTAAGTACAATGCATGTGCATGCATCTGGTGTGCCACAGACATCGCAAAATGAGTCAGGTCCTCAGCTGGTATTATTCAGTCCTGATGGTTTTATTTTACTTTTTTTCCCTCAATTCCATTCCTTCTTCCAAACATTTTCCCCCCCGTCGCATTCTGCCTGCAACAATAGTTCTAGAATATATAATTCTATTATAACCATCTCCACAATCCCCAGCAAAAGAAAAATAAATATGTAGATGTTGCTGACAAAGTGCTTGCATCTGGGTGTCAGCTTGCTTAACAACGTCTGACATTATATACCAAATCTCACCTTCACTTGTCCATATAAATAGATCTTTTCCTTCAATTCTGATTATCTAGGATAACAATCCTTAAAGGGCATTTTTGAACATTTTTATGTTGGAAATGGATTTTCTGGTTATTAATGGTTGGTAGCAGAATGCAAGTCCTTTCCCTTGCCCTGACTAGTAGCCACATTATATCATTCCTCATAGTGAGTGATAATTTTTCCTATTAGATTTTCTGGAGCTCACCATATGCACTGAACGTACATGCCAGGAAAGTACAACTTTTGCTATAGGTCCACACAGAGAGGGCATTGTGCTTAAAGATTTTGCTGTTGTTTTGCGGAGGGGAACAATGACATTGTGTCCTCTGCATTTTTAAAAGACCCTTTGATGATCTAAACTATGCAGCTGGCTGATATTTGATTTCCATATCCAGGGGTAGCCATCACCACCTCCTCCTAACTCATAGAACCGTATTGCAGATAGCTATGCCACTGAATATGTATTATGTAATTTCAATCACACTAAGCAAAACCATGTTTTGCTTGAAAAATTATTGTTTTATGCCATTTCAATGCATTCTAACACAGGAATTAGCATACCAAGTCAGGCTAGATATCATTTTAGCTTGAAACCCAATGTCTTACTGTAGATGAGGAGAAAACACAAGAATAGGGAAAGCTTTTTTGCCTCAATAGATATCCCTCCCTTTCAAAAGTCTGCTCTGTGAAGACTTCATAAAGGTTATATCTTGATGTTTAACAGCTCTTGAATGATATTTTCTTCCCTTCATCTGTTAAATTGTCTGTGAGCCCATCTAAAATACTGGCATCCAAAATGCTCTGTACAAGGCGTTCCCAATTTTAACTGCATATCTACAAATTGTGTTTGATACTCTCTATTTCTTCTGTTGGGGGAAAAGTAAACATTTTTTTTTTCTCCTGTTCACCTTCGTATTGCTCCACACTACTACCAGAGTCGGCAAAAACAGTAGTGATAAGAGATAATCAGCTATCTTATGACAAAGTAGAGGCAACAACTTTGAGCGTGGCCATTTGTCACCCTCTAGAGGTGGCAGAACAACAAAAATATTGATGAAACCCAGGTAGCTGGTGGCTTGCTCTGCCCCTCACTAGCAAGAGGTAGACCTTCGAGCTCCCAGCATTTGGGCCTTATCATTTAAAGCCAAGGATGGTTATATAGCCAAGGTTTGATCTCCTGTTCCTCCTACCTCCTTTTTTTTGGTGTGGTATTAAATTTTCACATAGAGATCTGTCTCCCAGATTCCACACATCTATTAGCAGATTTGAGGGATCTGAAATCTGCTATTCCCCAAACTCCTAATAAATGAATCTTCTCCCTACAATTACTTATCTGATTTAAAGGTTTATCTGCTCAGTAATCAAATACCATAGGGCAACACCCACATTTTATCCCTAAAACATCTGAGCTACAATGGTAATGATATTTACACATACTGCTTAATGGTTGACTCTTAATGTGGAAAGACAGATCTGATGATTGTAAATAAATTTGGGGAACAGGTCAAAAAAGCCAAGTTACAAGCTTTATTTTTTTGTTACTAGGAGTGTTACAAATAGAGAGATGAAAAGGTATCTATGTGGTTCATCTTGCATGCAACTCTACAAAAACGGAGCAAACCGTGCAGGAGAAAACTGAAACAAATGCTCAGCCAACTTTATTATCCTTTGCAATTTGTACTGTGGTATTTTCTGAAAGTATATTAGTTACATCATGCTAGGAGCTCTGCAAACAGAACAAAAAGATGGGCGCTAGCTGAAACCCAGGATAGCACTTGACCCAGGAGAGCTTCTGTCTGCTAACTGGCATGAGGTTACAGGGGAAATGAGCAGATAGTTGGGCAAAAGCAGGCATGTGCTTTGCACCCTCTGGACAATCTCTCCCGAAAATCCCTTGTGTGGGAGGAATGGTGGGAGAAGAACTGGCCTTAGCAAGGAAGCATGAGGAAGTTGTGGAGGTGCTACCTGCGAGCAGCGGTTTGCACAAGGTGGCCATTTCATTATGCAAACAGAGCTAAACTGCTGGTCAGAGGCCAACCTGGCCATCTCCCTGTCTTTTGTGGTATTTCATCACCAGTTTTATTCTGCTAAGGAAAGACGGTCTGGCAACCAGTTAGGACTGCCTTCAGAGTTGAGTAGACTTGCATAATTCCAATCATCTCACACGAATCTATGTCCGTTTACACTGGTTAGGAATCTGGCCCTATTAAAAAAAAAAAAGAAAAAAAAACAAAAAAGAAAAGTCTGCGTCTACTCCTGAAAAGATTATTGCTTTATTTTCATCATTCTGAGTGGTCAGGTAAAAAAATTCTTTGGAAGGCAGATTAACGTGTTTGCTGCAAAGCAGGCAATTCCTGCAACAGAAATAATGTAATACAGAATGTGCTTTTCCTTAGTCACCTAGTGATAGCAGCTTCAGCAAATTCAATAGCATTACAGTTGCTTCCACCAAGCATTACTCGTGTCTACCGAGGCAGCAAAGGAAAAATGTATTCCCAGTAAAGCTTGCCCCTTTGTTCCCCCAGGCCCCTGTTAGAGCACACAGAATAAAGAATAAAAGGAAACCTTTAAACCTGCATGTTTGAAGTGTAAAGTCATGATTAAGAAGCCTCAAACCTCCTTTTTTTTTTTTTTTTTTGGAAAGTCTACGAATCAGTAGGAGGATAATTCCTGAAAGCTGGCTATTTTCCAGTGTGCTTCCCCCTTCCACGTCCTATTTCAGATTTAATGCTCTCTGAAGTGACAGGATGCGTCTGTTCCTTCTGAAGGGATGTTTTGAAGTGTCCGAAGTGTATGTTTGCTTTTCAGCTCTACCGGAATACACGGAACCATTTCATATTTCCATGGCTAACACCCCTTTCCCCTCCCCTTTGTTATCCAGGACTTGCTTACAAAGGCCTTATCCAGAAACAGGGAACACAACTTAAAATAAACTCCTCTGCAGGCGCATGCCCGCTCCAGTCTGTGCAGAATGGATTTTGGCATCCATATATTTTTCAGAAATAGCTTTTATAAAAGTGATCTCTCTGTCATTAACCATATACTGGACTGTACTAGGGAGTTAAATATTTCCTATTATTATGATATCTAATGCCTCCTTCAGACAAGTACGTCACTTTCGACAGCACAAGTTTCTTTCATACTATCTGCTTTGGACCTCTCGAACCTTGTAAAACACTGTAAACCCTTGTAAAAGCTCGGTTTTCAGCAGTGAGCATTGCACGTGGGCCTCGCCAGGCCGCAGCGCCCTGCTGCCGACACAGGCCCGGCGACGCCTGGGTAGCTCTTCCCGCTCAACAAAGCTTTGCTTTAGCACATAAAAAGCTTTTTCCTGACAGAGGGAGCAGGTCCGCATGGTTTTGACGCTTGCACTCCTGGAAATTCCCCAGCAAGGCCCTCCATCAGAGCACTGCGAGGAAGGCGGGAAGGGCGATACAGACCGGTCGGCAGCTACCCCAGACAGCTGTAGGACACACGCGCCTTAACGAGCTGCCGTCCGAGATTTGTTTGACACGATAAGACATGACGACAGATGATGAATATCTTAAGAGCAACTCCCATCCTCCCACTGATTCCACAAGTCTGAGGGAGATGACCTTTCCATAATGCCTACTAATTTTCATATTACATTCCGAAAACGCAGCTAAAACGACACGCTCGCTTGCCGTGCGGACCCGCGAGGGACACACTGACCAAAGGGAAGGTGTTTGCAAAACGTGATAAATTCCTTATCTGCAAGTCCACAGCCCAAGGTTCGAGTCCAACCTGAGAAGCCATGTGATGGATGTTTGATGGATTCAGCTTAGTCACCTCAGACGGACCAGCCCATAATCCATTTTATAACTGTCACACCTTAGCTGATAATGTTTAGGAGAGGATCGGCAAGACAGAGAGACATGATAACAGCATTACCCCCATCAGCCACCCTACACACACAGTTTATTGAACTCAGAGCAAAACTAGTCACTGTTCAGAACCTCGTAATGACACTGCTTGCTCAGAAACCACATCTCTTGTACAGTGGCACAAGTAACTTTTTTTTTCCCCCTGGTTCTCTAGCAGAAAAGGTTGCAAGTAAAAATTTTTTGAGGATGAAAGAAAAGCTATGATTCACTTTGAGCATTCTGGAAGGAGAAGGAGGGAGGGCACACGTTTCAAAAAACAAAATGTTCACTTCAAATAAAAACTCGAAAGATAATTTGACAAATATTGAAATAAAACATTTCAGTCATTCTGTCTTTTTTGTGACAGCCTCCTTGGCTCTTTTCTTTCTTGCTGAAATATTATCTGAGATGCAAAATATATCAGCTAAGGTAATTTTTCATTTTTCATCCAAAATTATTTGAAAAATAGTATTGCATGTTATTTTCCTCCATAGACATTACATCTTTGAAGCACAAAATACCTTCCATGGTAGATATGGACTAGCAATGGCTAACCAATGATCTGTAGCTTTCTAAGACACACAGTACTTCCTATTAGCTTTGGGAGCCCCAAGGTCTACAACAGAAGAGAGTCCTATCTCCTTTGCATCCAAGGAGAGAAGCTTTGGATCAAAAACATCCGATCCAATCAACATCTATATCCAGTAGGGGCAACTGATCCACATGCAGAAAGAAATGCCCATAGATAAGTGGTCCATTGATTGCTCTTCCTTCAACCTCTACTTAAGATCTGCTGAGATCAACTCGGCCATGACTCCTCTTGCTCTCCTTAGGCCCATAGTTGGTCTAGAAGGAACAACTGGAATTTTCTAGGACTAATACGACACTTGTTAATCACAGCCACCTCACTCATTACTTCCTCCACTGATCTCTTTGACCGAGTCTATTTAGACCAGGAGTTTATCAAGGGAGTAACTTTGTTCTGGTTTGGCAGTTGTAAACGCATAGTCACTTTATTAAAATAGTGCCACAGCAGCCAACGTTGCATCCTTTGTGCATCTGTGAAGTGCCAAGAACGCTTTTTGGTGTCATATGAAAATAATAAAGATAGATGTAGTTAATAAATAGGTAAGTACACTCTCAGCCCTCTGAGCTCCTCATTTTCTTTCAGCATAAGCCCATTTTTTACAGCTGACTGCTGTGATCTTCCAAGGGATGTGCTGATGTGGCTTGAACCAATTTAATTTGCTTCCTTTTTCTTTTTTTTAGGATTGCAGATGTCATCAAAAATAAACAGCACAAGGCGGGGGGAGAAAGAATAGGCAAAGCAGAAACTGCTTCAGAAACTAATTAAAATAAAGCATAGTTCTCAAAACCCCTTTAAATTATTCAGATGTCACAATCCAGGGAAAAGCTGTTCTTTCCTAAGAGTTTTGCTTTTATTCCTTTCTCCACCCTGCCAAAATGACTAGTCTAATTAAAGACATCTCTAAGTAAATTCAGGTTAGTGCAGCCGGTGGTTTGGAGGCACCCAAACATCTCCAAGCCCTGGTAGCATCGGGGAACTAACACAGAAGTCACAGAATGGTTGAGGTTGAAAGAGGCATCAGGAGATCTTCTAGTCCAACCTCCCTGCTCAAGCAGTGATGCCTAGAGCACAGGACACAGGGTCACATCCTAACAGCACAATCCTTCCTAAAAGTCATGACATCTATGAGTGAGGAACCAAGGGGCAAGAGACCTGGTAGCGCTGCCACCAGCCCTCCTTGGACAAGGTAGCAGATGGTAAAACCACGGAACAAGTTGCTGCAGTGCTCAGCCCAGGGCAGCAGCAAAGCTGTACCCATTCACATTACTCCAGCCTAGAACCAAAGCCCCATCCCAGAGCAATACTCCTCTTTGCATGGAGAAGACCAGCCAAAATCAGAGTGGGATTTCCTTTCAAGCACCCTAAACCTTCTCCCACCTCACAAGAGGCTCCTTCACAATTCTCATCCCCATGTGCAGGACTATGGATAAACTGCATTGCAACCTAGCTTAGGAGCCAGGCTGCCGTTGGCATCGTCCCTTCGCAGGACACCAGGAAAGCTCCAGTTCAGAGCAAGTGGCTGTGCTTGATTCTCCTTCTCTTCCCCCAACTCAGGATGATGAACTATCAGACTCCACCTGAGCGTTGCTCTGACCACAGCAGTGGAGTTAACCACTGAAGGAACTTACTTTTCGTCACTTTCTTAAAAAAATAAAATAGGAAAATTCACTCCTTTGTTAAGGTCTAGAGAATTAAAACATTCAATATAACTGTTGTCACTAATCACAAGGAAGACAGACACATGGGAAGGAGACTATCCTGCTCTGGATCATTAATTCTTATTTAACCTACTTAGCGTCTCCAGCAATAGTTCCTCCTGCTGCTGGTGTGCACCTTCCCTTTGCTGATGAAGATATTAAGGCTCAGTAACTTTGCTGATGCTTTTCTCAATGCTGGCAGCACTAAGACACAACCTCCAACACCTAAAACCTGGGTGGCGGTCTTTCCACCCTAGGCACCAATTCTCACATCCCCAGTATCCTCCCTAAGGTGCTCTCCATGTCACCAACGTGCAGCCTTGTGTAAATTCTCCATCCGCTTTGGCCTCCAAATCCATCCACATGGCTCCATTCCATAACAAGAACAATTCTCAGAGCAATCGTGTCTCCTGCGGCTGTTAATCTGTCATTAGTGTGCTATAAGTCAACCAGATATACTGCACCATTGCAGAACTTCAGAGTGGAAAAATCATTTGCTTTAATGTCACTGTAAAAACTTTTTGTCTTCGTTCACAGTTTTATTTAGAAAAAAAACCCTGCTATATTTTAATTTGTCTCTAATTAATTTGTTCTCAGAAAGAAATATCTGCATGTTGAAGTAATGCAATAGCAGCTGCTAATTTTCTTTTTCCACATTTTCGGTTTTGTTTAACAGATATTTCTAAAGAAAGGATGTTTCTAATGTTTTTGTTGTTGAAAAAAGTGCATATTTTTGACAGCACTGCACACTGTCTAATTACAAATAGCTGCTAAAAACAGTTTCCTCCACAATACTACCAGCACTCAAATGGAAGGGAACAAATTTAAATCTTTATCTCACAAGACACCTAAATTTTACATCCTATGGAGCATGCTGCCCATTCCAGGGCAATTTCTAGGACAGCAACCCATGCACTGTGAATATCTATCACCTACCACAATAACAAAGGAGTGACTTGAAGTGCAGTCAAAATGCAGGGGTTAGCGAAAGAGTTTTTATCTCTAATTTCCCGGAGAGCAGCAACCCAAGTACAGAGCACAGCAGTATCGCTAATGCTCTGACGTCTTGTTTTCTATAGAACAACTAGAAACATTGTTCTGTCTAAACTTGGAGCATATTCTCTTCTCCTGTGGCAACATTAAACATGTCCCACAATGAATTCATAGACATGGCAAGCAGACAGAACCACAGCTGAGGCTTGCAGGTTGGCCAAAATCTACCTGTCTTCCCAAAAATGCTTCATTTGGCAATCACAGCACTGCAACACTCAATCTTACAGCTTTGTAATATTGTGAACTGAAGTTCAATAGCATCTACCTTGCTGGTAGGCAGGGCACCGAAGCATCTAGAGCTTCTCAGGTCAACACAAGACTCTAAACTGCACAAATCCCAGTGCGTTGCATCCCTCCTTCAAAAGCAAAGCACGACACACAATTCTTGCCAAACTTGAACAAAAGCCACCAGTGTCTGACTGCTAAATGAGTAAAGTTTGTAAAAGACGTTCCAGAGGGATTGCAGTGGCCTCAGCTAGACACGGACAGCAAGAACATTGCTTGGTCTGAACTTCTGCAAAATCTGTTTCTGTTTGTTTTATTTTAAATTATAACAATATGAGACTGATTTCCCAAACTTTTTTTTTTATTATTATTTTTTAAAAGATAGAACATCAGAGCAAGGATA
The DNA here is from genome assembly GCA_032273925.1 of Rhynchotus rufescens. Lineage (NCBI taxonomy): Eukaryota > Metazoa > Chordata > Aves > Tinamiformes > Tinamidae > Rhynchotus > Rhynchotus rufescens. Next base: position 22,050 of record JAVCKT010027706.1, on the reverse strand, counting down.
TTTGTGCTGGAAAAAAATCCTCTCTCAGCTGAATAGCTTTGTACATACAAGGATAGAATTGCCTGAAATAGCTTTGTTTGGAAACAATGCCTGGTCTCTCAGGAATTTTAGACATTCTTTCGGAAGGCTGCGCTCGGCATTATATTTCATGCCTTTCAAAGTATCTGTTTGCTTAGGAAATGAAGGAAGGGGGTGGGGGAGAGGTGTTGTGCACAAAACTCACTGTGCACTTGCAAAGATCTGAAGCAGGGAGATGCATAAAAATGGAGAGATGATAAAACATTATATCCTATTCACCCCCACTGCTATAGTAAAAATAAAGGAGTGCTCCCTCCAGATAATGCGCATGAAGAGAGATTTCCTTTGGAGATTCCTCACTGCTTAAAAAAATTTCAGCCTGACTGATGAATGCTTTAGAATTAAGTGCTGAATTGCACAGGTGAGCTCATGAGACCACAGCTGACAAATGCCACGTCAAGACAGATCATTCCATCAGCTCGGATATGGGAGATGTGTTTTCCTAGCAGCTTATTTTCAGTTTCATGTGTGCACATTAAGCCCTTATTTTTTTTGCTGGTGAAAATATCGTGTGGTAATGTTTGGATATGAGCCCTTTCTGCAAAGGCTCCACAAGTGGAAGGGGTCTGATCAGGTGGCCTTGTTCACATCCATCTGTGCCCAAGGTCCAAGCTACAAACTCCAAAGGCTTTCCCATATATTTTACATTCCTACATATATGATTTTCTGCTCTGGAGTCACTTTAGAAACCCCCAAGACAGAGGCATGTAGCATCACATAACTCTAGTCTCCCGATGTGGGTATTAACTGTGGGAAAGCACCATCCAGGAAGGAAGGAAAGATGAAAAGCCAGAAGGTGCAGAGAAACTTTCTCTTTCCAGGCTCTGAATGATGCAGTTTCATATATGCACACAACACACACACACTCTCTGTGTTATCTCTTTTTTGCTACCATGCCCTGCCCGAGGGCTGGCTCACACCTCGACTTTCCCACTCCGCTTCCAGTTGGTAGCTAAATATTCCATTTAAATCAGTTTTCATTTGCATACTTCTTCTGAAGCAAGGCCCGCAGTGGGCATGCTATTACTCACCCTCTATTTCCAGCATAAATTTTCAGTCCCCTCTTTGTGCCCTGCGCCGCCCACGCACTGACGCAGCATCTTCTCGCACTTCTCTCCCACGCAGGCGGCTCACGGAATTACGCTCCCGAGGCACGCGGGCGATGATGGATGGCTGGTATTTAGCTGGGCTATGCGGGACGGGCTTGCTCAGGGGCTGCTAAGGGGGAAGAGAAATTTTGGCTTCCACAACACCAGCTCAGTGGCCATGCCAGGTGCTACAGTTGCCTACACATAGATGTTTAATTGCTAAAATAGGGGAGTGGACAAAATAAATAAAATTGTTTCCATGGTTGACAGATCCACAGGCCACCTTGAGCAAGAGGTCAAGGTGCAGGGGCAGTTGAGCATCACCAGGACCTCAACTGGAGCCTGAGCTCAGCCCTGGGAGCATCAACTGGGGTTTTCTGGGGAAAACAAGTGCTGGAAAATGGCTCAAGGATGTGGCTGTGGGCAGTGGGTGGAAGGTTTGGCTGAGGAGCAGGGAAGGTGAATGCGGTGTTTGTGTCCTGTTCAGACAACACTGCCATGCAGGAGGGAAAATCCAGCTGTAAAAAGCTGCTTTTCTACTCTGCCTCTCACATCAGTACTTAAATGCAGGAAATAACCTCACTGCACGCGGGTGAAACGCACTCACAACCTGCCTTTCATGGCAGGGCTGTTTTTTTCCTTCCTGAGGTGTTGATCACAAGGCCAATAAATTTGCCTCAAGGGAAGAAAAAGAAAAAAAAAAAAGAGAGAGAAAGAAAACACAACATTAAGCTTGGAGGAGCTGCTAAATCATCTTTCTTCTGCTTTTCTGTAACAGTCAATGTGGCAATATCCGCTTAAGTTTAGAAAGCATATTGTTACAGGATGTGTGGGAACCACAAATACCATCTGAGGCCAAGTTACAGTAAATCCTATTCTTAGTGTCGTTAATGGAAGTGCTCCTTCTCATTAGGAAAAAGGAAAGAAATTAGGTCCATTAATATTTCACTTATGTAGCACTGCAAGGAGCTCTTTTAAAGAGGGGGGAAATGACTCCAAGCGGAGCAGCAGTGGCCAGGGCTTTGAAATCAGTTTGTCCACAAATAGTCAATACCTGAGCTCTGCTTATTGCTTTAAGAATATCTTAAATAGAGCCTCAGGATGAATCCAGGTTTATGTTCATGTTGCTAGTTATTTAGGCCATACAATGCAATAGCTATGCATTACTTGTCTCAGTCCCCCTACAGTACAATAAAATCAGAATAAGCATATTTTCTACTGCTTTAAATGCGCTAAGACATGAGATGGTAAACATTTCATCTGGTCTTAGCACTTAAACTCCCTGGACTGGGTATTCCCCCAAATTACACCAAAGTGAAGCAGGAGCAAAGCCAGTGCAATCAGTAGAGTTAAACTGTGGTAGATCAAGACCTCTAGAACCATGAATCAATTTTCCATTTGTTTTAATAACATCAATTTAAATGATCTCACTTGATATTCTTGTGCCTCTGCTATGTGCATGTAATTATGCTGTGGGTAATCCTGGGCACACCTGGCTGGTTATGGCTTCTCATCCCACTCAAATCTGGCTGTCGTGTGTAAATAGAAGTATTAATGGTATTTATTTTCCAATCATGTATAACGAAGTCAAGTGTAGGAGGTACAGGCAACATAAAAACCATGTAGCAGATTTTAGCCAGTCAAGGGTGCTGTTATTGCTCATTTCCTACATTTTGGGGCCCATTTACACCTCCATTTTTAGTTTGTTCCTATCATGGCTGAGCAAGGGCAGCTGTTGGTTAGAGGTGTGGGGTGTAGGTTCCAGTTCTGACCCTCCCTGATAGTTTCTGGGAGTCAAATTTGCTCCTGCTCCCTTGGACAGACTCCTTCCACCAAAGAGTTACCAGAGCCTCAGTTAACTGCTAGTTCCTATCTCAGATCAAAGGAAAATAAAGATTTTGTTTAATTGTATACTACATTGTGTATTGTGTACTACAAAAAAAAAAGTGAATGCGAAGTATTTTGTGCTTAAGAAGGGCACTGTATTAATGGCCCTGGAAGACCATCTTCTACCTTTACTCATAAAGGCAGAATCTGGTACTAGCTTGAGTCTGTTCAGACCTATCAGAGTCACCATCTCCACGTCTCCAACTCAATTCAGGTGTTGGCTTTCTGTACCACAAATCCCTCTACCAAGGCTGTGCACAACCAGTATTGCACCCCACAAAGGTTATTTATTCGCACACAAACTACTTTTTTCTCTCTTTTTTTCTAAGCAACTTTTTTTCTCCTTGTAGTGAAAGGGAAGTTCTGGTCCAGTCATCTCAGTCACTCACATCTATGCATTACTCCCTGGCCTGCACTACATTTACATTGCAGCATATGGAATGTAATTCTCAAACATCTGAACATCTTTGGGTTTAGCTTTTGATAGAATCTCTTCTTATCACAAAGGATAAGAAATATCAAACTGTATCACAAATGATGATAATAGTTAATGACAAAGTGAGATTTTGGAGCTAGAATGAGACTTGTCACTATAAAAGTAATTGCTGGGAGATCAAAGGTAGGAAGTGGTACAGCATGGACCATTTCTTTTTCTACTGAGACTTGATCCCAAAGAGATGAACAGAATAGTATTCACTGGGAAATAAATTTTTTAATTAGTTGATTTTAAAATTAGCTCATTTTTAAAAGTTTTATTCTGAAAAGACGGTTGTGTAATAACAGTGTCTGAACACTCAAGCAGACTAGCTACCTAGTGCCACCAGAACAGCCTAAATAGACGTGTTAAGGGAGGAGACCAAGGGACATCACATCCACTCAAAGATAACAAGTGGGAATGAACACCTCCAGAGAAAAAGGCAATGCTGTAGGGTGAAAAAGCTTTGGTTTTATACCAAGAGCTGTAACTAGGAAAAACACTTTTCAAGTGGAAGCAAACTCAAAGCCAAGCATGATCAACAATTGCTTGGAATTTGCTGGCCACTGGGGACAGAGAGAAAAACTTGACTCTGAGGCCTGTGTGTCTGGAGGAAGGATGCGGGGGAAAATTATCATGGAGCCTTAAGACTTTCCCAGTAGATTAAGAAATTTATCCCCCAGGCTCATCTCTGCAACACGCTACCTGGAAAAGGTCCGAAGGAAAGACTGCATCTCTATCAGTTGGACAACTCTGTTCCTCCCTGACTGCCAGCAAGAACGAGCCAACCCTATAACTTGGCCCTATAGAGCCTACTGCAGCACCAGCTGCAGCAAGCTGCAACGTATGTAGACTTAGGACCTAAAGCATTCAAATCTTGCAAGTAAAGCCTATACAAAAACTATGTCACCCATAGGTGTTTCTTCAAAAAGGGTTGCCAAGGGCTGTGTACAGGCACTAACATCAATAAATAGGACATTTAGTTCCCAGGGAAGTCCATTCCTTGCTGTTTCATAATGCTGTAGTGAAGATTGATAGCCATAATAAAAAACATCTTGGTATGCCTGCATTTCCTTAAATATATTAGGTAGATTAGCAGGATACTTCCAGCAGAAGTGTTGTAAACAGAAATAAATTATGGTGTATGTATCTTGTGAGCTGCTGGTATTAAAAGTCTAAATATTTCATTAGACAGCTACTTCTTCACATTTCTTCTCTTCAGCTGATGTGCAAACAGAAGAGTAGAAAACAAGACATAAGAAAAACAACAACAAAAACCCTTTCCAATAGCTGGTTATAGAGAAAGTGGCAAGCTCTGAGAGCCCACCAGACCACTCCAAGATCTGAAAGGTTCCACTTCAGTGAACTATTATGAACTTAAATTTCATATTGGCTCTGCAAAATGGTTCTAGTTCTTTTGTTGGTGCAGAAGAAATAATGCATGGACCCTGTCTTGAAACCCATCTTCTGAATTTCCTGCAGGCAATATGCCCCATGACTCAATTTTCCAACGTTTGGTTGTGTTAGTGCATTGCTGAAAGGGAACGGACATAAGATTGGTGAAGGCAACCTGAGGAGAAGGGGACAGCAAAGTGAGTGGCAAGAGACAAGGAAAGTGGGATGAATTAGAAAAGTGAATGGAAAGGAGAAGAACAGATGAAAAGCAAGCACAGCATGACTGTTGCAAAAGGATAAGGGGAAATCACTGAATGAGTTCAGTCCCATCACTGTGTGCACTCGAGTCCTGGTTTCCAGACCCTGCATCATTTCTGACAATCCACAAACCATTCGCGGATGAGAACACAGTTGCCTGGGCCACCAGCCAGGGTGCTGTCTGCCTAAGGACATCCTTATTCAATTTGAGGTTACCATTCCTTGTTTCTGAAAATACAGCATTTGAGATAAATCCATAGTGCTGACCCATTCCTTCTGAAAATGTACTAGCAATTTGGGTTTTACTTCCAGATTTTGATTAAAGAGCTTTTAAGAGAAAAATCTCTAAAAAATATCCTATGAAAATGCTAAGCCAAACCCATCTTCTGGCTTTTAATTTCCAATAGTCAGGGAGAAAACAACCATAACTGGTGGGAGCAAAGAACAGACATAAGTAACTTTAAGGAGATTTGCTTACATTAATAAGAGACTTCAGCAGCGCGATGACTCATGCAATAAAGATAGGAAACAAAATAAATCAAAAAAGTTCACAAAAAATAGGAATTAAAAGGAGAGAAATAGTGAGTAAAAGAGAAAAGATTTAGTAAAAAAAAATTGTACAAGGGAGAGGGAAGAACCTAGTCTCCTGACAAACACTGTTGCGTGGGTTATTTTTGCCCTTCGTGGACCACTCCTTTAACTTCAGATCTTTTCCAATGCTATGGAAAGCCCTGGAATATTTTTCACTTGGAGCTAGTGAAGCTCCCTCTTCCCCGAGGTGATGGAGCTGGTGCAACACGAAGCCCAGGTCCATGGTCCCCTTCCCATGATATGCTACAGATGGCTCCATCACCACTTACCTGGTCTATCAGAGACCAAGACAACCCTATAGAGAAGCAGAAGAGGCAGCAAGAACATCTGCTATAAATAAATATGCTACAGCTACAAGGCATGACATGGTAAAAATTCAGCTATTTCACCATGTGTGAGGTTTTGTTTCGTCTCCCTACCAGAAAGCCCACGGCATGACCCAGCATCCGTATTTTAGCATTTTATGGTGCTTGGGGCCAGCTGACATAGCCAACGCTACCTGTAGACCTGCACAACAGGACGGTGCAACTAGTCCCAATAAACCAAGGGTACCTGACAGTATTGCTACCCGCTTGACACCACTGCTTTAGCCTTTTAAAGACCATCAAGCCTGGCCAGCACACTCTAAATGAGCGACAACCTAATTAAAGGACAGAAAGCACCACCTTCCTCTTGCTCTCAACCTGAGAAAACATTTCAACCCGTTAATGCCCGTCATTCCAGCATTTGCTGATGCTTCGTTTTAACGATGACAATCTGTTGCAGCTCAGACACAGAACTCACATTTTCCCCCAGACACTCAGTCATTTGTTTCTTTGTGTGTGTGCGCTTTATTTTTTATGGGGCCAGCTGCTTTGTGATCAGCAAAATGTCAGAAAAATCATCTTACCATAACAAAGCTGAAAATAAAACATTCAAGGAAGCAAACTCCCATGGAAATCTTTAAAGCCCTAACAAGGGAGGCTTCTCATCTCTGTGCACATGGGTGACTCACTGAAGCAAATGGGAATTACGTGACTGCATCAAAGATTTTAGCACTGAAAAACACAGATTATTGTCCCAGCTTTGGCCTTTTGGAATGAGCTCACAAATAACTTCTGATGAAGAACCTAGATAGAGATGAACTTGCTCGATGATATCTGCCATGACCAGAATGCCAGAACAATTTGAAGGTGTTACAGTGTTCTCTACCAAGATTAATTGTGTGCTTGTGTGCTAATTGTGTGCTAACATGTCCTTAAATGCTTTTAGAAAGCAAGTGTTCACATTCAGCTGCTCACTTTGCAAAAGGAACAAATAATACCTAAGGTCAATACAAATATGTCTTTGCAAACACGGAGTTTAATTGACATCTCAGTGGCATGCAGAATTAAAACTAGCAATATGGAAAGAAGATGCTTCTGTAAATATTGCAATTAAACTGAATGTTGTTTTCATAATTGTTAGAAAAGAAAGTCCAAAATTACCAGGAGGAAAGAAATTAGAGCAAAGCGATCTGCAGGAAAATATTCTCAGTCTAAGTATCAGCAAAAACACAAACTGCCTACGAAAAATTCCAGAGATACGTTCACGATGGACCAAATTACCCTCTCGGGCTCCATCGTTCCACGAGCAAGTGCAACTACTCAACGTGAGGGCTGCTGCAGAGCTGCCTGCGGTGGCTGGTGGCTTTTGAAACTACTCCAGCAACCCCAGTCTGACGCTAAACAACTATTGTGCTTGGGCATCAGGCAACAGGAAATCTGCCTGATGATAACCGAGTTACACCAAGCCCTGCAGCAGCCACCGAGACACTATGTCCACTCTACCCGCAGATGGCCAAGCAGATATGCCATTCACAGCCACACGCATGAGGATATGACATCTTTGTCTATATTAATCTCATGGCTGGCTTCACATGACTCATTCAAGCTTTTTTTATTCCTCTTACATGAAAAGGAAGTCAACTAAAAGACCTCTGGTGGTTTTTAAATAGGTCCAGCCTTGCTGTGATCTGTGCTTAAAGCAATAGAGTTTGGAGACACTCTCCATGTCCCTAAAGCTCTCCTGCCACGCAGCTGTACAAGGGCATGGGTATCAGGGCAAGTCTTATGTGTCATGAGCTTGTTTCCAAAGCAGACTTGTTGAAAAATCACAGGCTGTGATGCCAAGAATATAAATCAGCAGGTCAAATGTGTTAGAATAGATACTGAGATAGAAAACATTGTCAGCACTATTAATCTAGTTATTAAGAGGAAGATAGAAGTCTTAAATAAATGAACATATATATATTTAAAAGATGTATCTTTTTCAAAGATACGCTGACAGCTAAGGCAAAACACCAATATGCCCTGAGGCAGCAGGAGGAATGGAGCAAGGTTCCTGCTGTCTCTTGATTCTCCATATCAAGGTAAAGAAAAATACTATGGTTTTAGATCAGAGAGGTTCACAAGAGCTTTCCTGTTTAAAATGCCTTGATTCTGAGATCTTCTGCTCTACTTCTGAGTTGATATTCAGATAAACACATGCTCAAATTGGAAAAACATCAAGATTTTCAACTGTTTTTTTTCCTTAATAATTTAAAAAAAGCAACAAATCCAAATATTAAGAAAAAAAGATGAGGAAAACCACAAAATAATACTTCTTTCCGTTATATCAGCTCTTCCAGGCCTCAGAAAAAAAATATTTTGAAGAGGAAGAGACATCCCACTCCCCAAAGTAGCTCCCGGCATTAGACAAGGTACTAAAAGGGAAGAAGCAGCAGAGGCAGAGAGAGCTGTCACACCTTGCACTGGTCACACAAACCACCACAGCAGGCATTAGCAGAGGATCCAGACGGAAACTGAAAACTGACACATTTTCTTTCTTGAAACAATTTCATGAGGAGAAAAAAAAAGATATTTTCATGCAAAAAATCCATTTTGCAGGTCAGAGATGATGTTTCTCCGTAAGAATTCCATCCATATTTCCATATTGCCATATAAAAACAGAAGGACACAAACAAGAATGAAATATTTTTTCCATGTGTACAGGAAGCTCAAGTTGCCTGCAGAAAGCTGAAGCTCCAGGCAGCAGCCCTGCTGACAGGATTTTCAAAATTTTCTTGTTTGCAAGAAACTGTGCTCTATTAACAGCCTGCTACCTGAGGAAAAACAAGGCAAATATACTCAGAGCTTACAAATTATCCATAGAAAACAACTTATGCAGAGATGCTTCCCCACAGACATGGAAATAAACCCTGGTGAAAGCTTCCGTCTCCTGGTTAAGAACTAAAAAATATACTCTTCCATAAAATACATTTGATTTCCAAGTTTTCTGTCTGCAAAAAAACAAATACTTAGGATACTTTAAAGTATTTGAAGATGTCCAGATTCTTCACGAAGGCTAAATTAAGCCTTTCAGAGGCTTTTCAATGATCAAGAGCTAGTTCAGCACTATGCAAGCTCACACACTCTTCTTCACACACTTGAGAAGACTTTTAACTTCAAAGACTGGCATGCTTGAGGGGCACCAGAAGACGTAAATTTGTTTTTTTTTAAAGAAATAATAATGCAATTGGAAAGACTTTGATGAAGACCTGTGCTGACCCGGGGGCTGAGTCACAGAAATCACATTTGTAAATTATAACACGTTTGGAATAGCATTACAGGGAGTAATCACTGTACTGCAGAAATGGAAACTGGGGAACAAAACACATCCTTGGCCATCCCAGAGCACATCCAGTGCAACAGCAGAGCCTGGTAGGTCAAACATGCAAAATCTTCTCAAGGCAGATTGCTTCTAGTGAAAGCTTAATGCCTTATTTATTTATAGCAATTTCAGTTATTGAGTATTCTTAAATCTCTCCAGTGATGGAGTTTCAGCACTGTCCCTAGGCAACCCATGGCTGCAAACTATGAAAATCCCAGCATATTTCACTAGGAGAGCATTTCCCTTTTCTATAACCCATCTCTGCCTGTGACACGCAGATGAGCGGTTCTGTTTATTCCCTAATCCTACTGTGCGATTACCTCTCATCATATATAAGATATAAAGTAAGATAGCGATGCTAGATTTGGAAGCCATTTCAAAGCTAAGAGGCTTAGAATAAAACTAAAAGACCATAGCAACAGAAAAAGGCTTTGTTTTTGTCACCGAGTTTTAGTGTGAAATACTGCAGTATTCAGTATATTTGGGTACCTAGGTGGATATTCATGTTTCTGCTAAGCAGTCTACAGGGCCAAAAACGTTTTGGTCCAGCCTCGGATTTCATGTGTAGCACCAAGTTAGTCCTAGATTGAATTCACCCCTTGCAGTCCTGGCTAAAGTTATTTGTCGTCTTACCATGGGATAAAAGAGGAGCATTGCCACAAGCTAAATGCACATTTACTCTGGTTTTCAAGGCAGTTGCTGTGCTGTTACTATGCACTTACTGTAAATTACTCTGCAGCGTTTCTGGAGTAACATCCCAGGGAATAACCTGCTGCCCTAAGTGCAGTGAGCCCCTCAGCACACGGTTGCTGTCTCTTGCAGGGAGACTCAGTAAATAGGAGCTCATCTCTCTTCTGAAGACAGAACATTTGTGAAAATCTTGCAGTCTTGCAGCAAGAACAGCAGGAAATGCTTTTAAAATTGCTCTTCATCCTTTGATTATCCTGCCGTTTAAATCTTCACTCCACTGATGGAGGAAATGGACATTTACAGCCACTATCTCTGAACTGTCGAGCCCTGACAACCAAATTAACAGCTTGGGTAATTAGTACTAGAAGTACCTTGTGAGGCACAAAGCTCCAACTGCAAGGCGATCTATAGACTTTTCCTTTCCCGGGGTCAGCATAGGGGTAAAAATCATAAAAGTGGTGAATTGCCAATGAAAGGGGACAGCTGAGCCACAAGTTTTAGCTTGGCAGATTGCAGTCAGATATTCTATACAGACATCAGTTAACCTATACTCAAAGACTATTAAAAGCAAACCATCATTTCAAGCCCCAGAAAATTAGATGGATTGTGGATTGCTGGCAGAAATGAAGGCGAGTAAGTGGCCCCCAGTCTAATTTCCAAAAAGAACAGAATTCAGTATTCATCCAAAATGCATCAGACACAAATCCCTCTCCTTCCCAATATATGCAAACCAGAAGTACGAATCTTGGGTAAGATCACTTTTAAAATTCTGAGCATCTCAAATATACATTTTTGTCTCCAAAAAATTTATTTGGAAGATACCCAGGAAATAGATGTTCACCCAGGAAGCTGTCTGCAAAAACAACACTACATATATGTGACAAAAAGCAATCACAGAAGAGTTCACACCTAGCAAAATGGTCATATTTTTTCTTTCTGAGGGAGAATGACTTAGCAAAAAGGACATTTCCACACATTTAAAAAATGCATTTATACTGGAAAGTGTTCTATTTATAATGGCCAAACACTCTGTTTTGGATGGAAGAATGGAAAAATTGTCCACAGAACATTTGGATAAAGCTTTTATAAAGCAGTATTTCAATTCTTGCTTTTTCTTTTCTACCAGAAAGAAATATAGACTCCAAACCAACTGTACTCACTATTCAAAACAAAGACTAAACTAAAACAGAATCATAAGCAATATGGAGGAAAAAATTAAAAAAAAAAAAACCCAGAGAACTAAAGTCTACCTACAAGATTAATCTGTAACTATATTTTACAATGAAACAAACCCTCTATCAAAATAACCATAAATAAAAAATAGAAATATGCTGAATGAATTGGAATGGTCTTGTTTTCTCAGTCTTTGGGGCTATAGTGGCATTGCACTATTTAGGAAGCAGCCTAGGAAAAGCATGTTGAGCATTTGCATCTCAGCACCAGGATTAGCATGCAGCAAAGACGAATGTCTTCATCCATGCTGTGAAATAAGAACTCTCCTCATTTGATACTATTCAGATGTTAGAAAAGATTTTTTTAAAAAAAAAAAAAAAAAAAAAACCAAAATTGGTTCAGCATTTATACTAGCTGTTATTTGCATTTGAAAGTGATATTTTTAATGTGTATTAATAATAATCCAAATAAGCAAATCTATATGTTAGCACCTCATCTAGAACATAATAAAATGGCCATTGTCCATTTTGTGCCTCTAATCTAAGTGTATGGGGAAAGCACTGGAGGAAGGAAGCATTATTATTCCTGACTTAAAGCTGGAGAATTGAGACAGATAAGACTAAGCAATTTTCCATGCTTAAAAAGGAAGTCTCTGTCAGAAACTGGGACAGAATGCAAATTTCTCCAGCTATTCTCCAAAGCAAGTTTGCTGGCATAATTGTTTTGAGATGATATAGGTTGCCAAAGAATCCCAAGCACCATTTTTGCATGGAAAGTGAGCCTCAAATGTGCACTGTTTGGCTAAAAGCCCTTTCACGTTACGAAGCTGGATAGAAAGAGATTCTCCGTGATTGACTTAAGAAAATCATAAAGAGGAAAGAATGACAGAAGGAGATGGGAGAAGTGAACCTGTGATCAAAGGGAGGGGAACTGCAGTAACATCAGACGCTGCAAGCACAAGTTGTTGGGTTAGCTGGGCTGCTTCCTCTTCGTGTCCCCAATCTGAGCACAGAAGACTGTATCCACAGCTGGTGGTCACCTAGTCACGCACCACCCAGCTCAAGGCACCATGAACAAAGTGCTAAAATCATTGCAATCCAAGCAAGGTGAGATCCAGGCATAGGGGGAAAAGGCGACGTGCAGAAGCAAGGCTTTTGCTGATAAGGAATGTGTTCAGAGCACTACATGCTGATGGAGAGATGAAAAGAATAAAACCGCACTGGCAAGACTGCTGGTATCCCACTGAAGTCAACTGGTTTCCACCCTCCTGTAGAAATACAACCATAAGATTGCACGTATAGAAAGCCAAGCGTATTAAAATTTTACTGGGGAAGATAAAATTATAGGCTGATGGTACTGCAGACCACAGCCATAATATTGATGCAGCCCGAGGACCTCTTATCAAAACCCTCATCAGGAAAAAATCATACTGCGTTTGAATCTAACCTTCACATTTGGTATAAATTTATTTTGTTACAAGCGATTGGGTTATGTACAGCACTTACAGATGTATCTCAAAGGACTGTTCACCTACAATTCTCATGTTCATGGGATAACAACAGCGAGTAGGTTTGTAACTAGGGTTGCATTTTCATAATATTTTTTTAAAATATTTATATATGCTAATGTTTATATGCAAGAAGCACTGTTTCTTCATTTGGTGTGATAATTCTGCTTTCATAAAGCAGATAAATGTCTCCAGTCCTCAAAATACTCTTTCCTATTTAATAACCTAGACTGAAGAGTTGAAGAGGTAACCATCACTGGTTTGCATTTTGGCATTAATTTGCAAACCACTTTTGCAAGGAACAAGCTTTCCCAAAAAGTGAGAAAACAGTTTTGCAAGGAGGAGGGAAAAAAAAAAAAGCAAGCATAAAGGTGCAATGACAAGAAGAGAGGCAAGAAAAAATATGTGCATGTACATATCCACAGTGGTTTGGCTGCTCCTGCATGCTCACTGACATTCACACACCCTGACAAGCAGCACACAAAAAAAAAATCAGACAAGAAAGTGTAGGAAACTGCTGCCTCTACCTGCTTTTCTATAGGAAAACATAGAAAACGTGTCCTTTAGAAAAGAAGGTTAATATTCAGTTCCTTTCAGCAAAACCTGTGAACTTCTCTGTCTGCTGCAGCAGTTATTGATTATCCATATCGCCTGTGCACTTCAGAGGCTCTAGCCACAGCTGCAGTTCTCCAAGATCTGCTCAACACCGAGGTTATAAACTGCGGGAACAGTTGTAGAATAGCACCTGATTGTGTCTCATTCTTCTTTAGTTGTGCTTTTCATATGGAACTTACTATTTTGCATTCCATTAAGCAAAGAGATTAAGAAAAATACAAAATGCACATGTGCGTGCATGTGTTTTTACAGTGGTTTGATGTGGATATCTGGGTGGTTATGCCCTATCAGGCCCTCCTTGTGTCATCTTTGCCTGTCCCATAGACTCATCCAAGCTGCACTCGGGTTTTATGAGCACAAGCAGCATCAGACTGAGACTAGATGAGTCCCTGCAACAGCCTGCAGCTAAAGCACGGCTTCCTATTTGGGAGTCACTAATCTATCACACGTTAATTAATCGTTTAGACTGTAGGCAGAGCACACTGAACGAGCTCTGCAAAGAGAGGGATACGAAGCTGCTCCAGTACCCCCAGGGCTTCCCACAGGAGAAGTTTCCATACTAGGAAATGTCACTCTCTAAAGTAGGTCTCACATCCTTAGAATGTGAGAGGAGGGCAGGGCAGAGCTCTCCCGGGGACAGAGAGGCTGTTTTGGGTAGAATTGCAGCGTGGCACCACGTAGCTGGTGCTCGCTTGGCGAGGGCTCCTTCATCACACTTCGCGCGTTGCAGATGCTAGAGGGGGGTTCGGTAACGATACCGCACATGGCCTTGGGGCCACCGGGGCTGGATGTACGATTTCAGAAATAAATACACCAACAGGAACAATTGCAGCTTAGGAGAAAAAGAAGCTATACTTTTGCTGATGGATGTCTCCTGCGTGCCGCCTACAAAGCCGTGAGCTTCTCTGCTCCAGAGTTTCCCAGGCACTGGGGTACTTCAATTAACCGCCGTTTCTATAAACGATGCATCCCTTTCTCTGGGGCAATGAAAGATCTGACTAAGGAAAAAGTCACTGGATCCCTTTCATCACTTGGGAGCAGGACCAGCATCTAGGAAGCTAAATGCTGCATTTGGGTTTAGTCTCATCTCTGCAGCACGTTTCTAACCGGCGGCTCTCTTGGCTGCCTAGTTTTTGCTCGCTGACTTCAGGAGTGAGCTTCAAACGCGCCCCGTCCTCCTAATGGAAGTGCTGCGCCTGTCTTTTATCACAGCCTTTGTTCTGAGGTTCAGCCCACCTTCCCAAACGCGAGATGAAGAGTCAGAAAACTTATTCAGCGTGACAAAACAGCCATTGTGCTTAAAAAGAGAGAGGGAAAAAAAAAAGTATGCATCTAAGAAAAACCTGAACTCTTAATAAAGACAGTAGACCTCCGGAGACATGCTTTTCTCCTAGCATAGTACCTGCACACATCTCAAAAGAGGGAAAAGAGAAACAGAAGAGCCATGGATGAGGGAGAGACCCAGTTGAGGGTGGCTTTAGGGAGCCCTGCTGAATGGGGGCTCTGGGGATGTGGTTGCCTGCAGCTCCCTATGAGCCTTCGACCATAGCAGCTTCATCATCCTGACTTCTTATGGAGTCCAAGAACAGTAGGGATAGTGAGGTCAACATTATTTTTAAAAAGTGAATAGACAGAACAAGATTGCAAGTACTCGTAAGGTGCTTTACCAAAGAACCCATTCCTCTGTTGATCTGTCTGATAAGAGGAATTATATCTGAGGTAGAATAGTTGTTTGTATTCAGGATATATTCTGGATTCAAAAGGAAAAAAATGTTAAAAGATTGTGCTCAGGATTGCTTTGTTCTCACAAAAAAAAAAAAAAAAAAAAAAAAAGGACTTTTTAATGTTTCTGGCTAGCAAGAACAGTCCTGCTGCTCTATCTGATGAGGCTGGTACCACATTCATACTTAACCTACTTCTTTACTCAACTTGGATTCCACCTTGAATACGATCTACACCAGCTAATCAGCCCATGCTCAGAGCAATGTCCAACACCCCTACGTGTCCCCTTGTGCCA
Source organism: Rhynchotus rufescens (assembly GCA_032273925.1). Taxonomy (NCBI): domain Eukaryota; kingdom Metazoa; phylum Chordata; class Aves; order Tinamiformes; family Tinamidae; genus Rhynchotus; species Rhynchotus rufescens. Next base: position 6,607 of record JAVCKT010027706.1, on the reverse strand, counting down.
CCAACAGCAGACAGTGACGTTCAGAGCTCTCCCAGCTTTCTACACGACTATGAAGACCTACTTGTGCTCCACCTGACACTTGCCTTTAAAACCACAACTTATTTGGACTGCAAGTTACACAGTCCTGGGAAAAAGAAAGGCAAGCACCACTTTAAGCCTCTGGAGTAACTACAGTTAGTAACTCGTAGTTCTACACCATATCTAAGAAAATCTAGTGTCATTTCAGGAAAGTTGTGGGCAGCCTTAGCTCCACAGAAGCACAGTTAATCTGACCTCTTTCTCGTTTAGAGGTTATTCTGCCATTTATGCCACCTAAGGAGCCAAAAAACACTCTTTGTAGTAAGTGACTATTTGTGCATCAAGAATAAGAAATGAGAAGAGTCAAGTGATAGAGACTTATTTAATCATTTCATTATTAAGTATGGAAAATGGAACATGTCAGCAATGTGTCAAGTCAACATATTGTGGATTCACCAGAGAAAGGAAAAAAGTAGTTCTAGTACCTACTATTTGAAGATGTTGGATGAAAAAAAAAAAAGATTAAAAAAACAGCAGAAAACAGTAAGTTTGAGTCTCACTCCTTCATGATTAATCTGTGTAAGGCTCATGATCTTTAGCCAGGCTCTTACAGTCATATTTTTGCCTTCCTTCACACCTGTACCCTTGTTTTCTAGCAAGCTCTGTGTCCTGGGGGAACCTTCCTCCTCTCTGTTAGGTGTCCCAGTTTCCCAGACCAACATCTCCATGACCTGAAGGAACTGAACTTAGCCAAGCTCATCCTCTCGCCTGTGGTCATCACCCCACCGTTCTCAGTGCCCAGAGAACAAAAGGACTTTCTCCACATTAGAACTGCCCAGTCCACTTAGCAAGAACAAAAACTGCTGTACTCTCCAGAACACATGCCCATTCCTGCCCTGGCACTACTGTCTCAAAAGAGAGGTCTCTAGAAGGGAAGAGATGCTCTTCCTTGCAAGAGGTACACACAAATTCCCAATTCTCCAAGTATGCACAACACAGAGGCACCGAGTCACTGAGGTGACTGCACAAGGACAATTCTGCAGAAGTCCAAGCTGAGGCCCATGTGCACACACGCACTTGCAAGTGGTAGCGTGATGCATAATTCTCTGAGGGACTTTTCTCAGCAGGAGACCACCTGTTCCCAGCAGCCTCATGCGGGACTTTCGGAGCACGTACACCATGGCACGGTTTCTTTATTTCCCAGAAATTCCCCTTCGCTAACTAGCACCAGTTGCCTTTTCAAATCTGCACAAAACAAGGTACTATGACCACTCAGTGTCCCGATTTCCTTATTGCATTTATCTGTATTGTTGCTACAGCTTATTATCAACAGCACCCTTTTTTTCCTCAGCATCACCTTCAGTGTTGGCTCCCAGCAATTCACTCCTGCCTGGGAACCCGTCTTACTTTTTTTATCTTACTTCAAAACAGACAAACTAAACTGGCCTCTACCCTGAATAAATCCTCTTATTTATAATCTGGTTGGCCTTAATCTTCTAACTCAAACTCACACTAAATGATTTGCTCTGCTGAAGGTACAAAACAATTTTTAGGCTTCCACTAGGAACAGGAGCCCTTCTGTGCTATTTTGTTAGTTTATCTGTATCAAGACCATTGATCTCAGTGGGTCTGAGCAGGTTACAGATTGCTGATACGCACACGCTTTCTTTCCCTGAAGTGTCTCCAGTTTAAAGAAATTCATCTCTCTCACTTGCTCATATTACTACCTGACTTCAATCAAAACTATCTTCACTGAACTCATTCTACAGATTTCATTTCTCAACTTAAACACACCATCTATCCTCATCTGTACCTCCCCTCTCCTCCTACTCATTTAAATGGTCTGTTATACCAGAGTAGATTAATGTCACAGTCCTCTCCATTGATTTAAATGCTGTTTGATTATATCTGCCAGGATCTACTTTCCTCTAAGTGCGCGTCCTTGCCTGATGTGTTAATCTGATGGAGCAAATGGGCCTGGAGATATGGCCTAGTCATCATATAGTACTAAATAGTTAGGCAAGGTTCAGGCCTCCAGGTACTGACTTGTTAGTCTTGGTTCCTCCTGCAGGCAGGGGAAATCATGTCAGTGTGTGGCAACATCCTGGCCAAAGCACAAAAAGGAGCAAAATAAGGAGGTTGCCACGTGACCAATGTCTCTTTTTTCCCCACACTGCTCAGAATGAGGACAGATGGATGGACCATGCTACCTTCTTGAGGCCAGATAGCTTTAGGATGAGGAGAGAAAACAGAGTGGAGATGGGAGAAGCTTATGAGAAACTGAACACAGAGCGAGGCTCATCTTTTAGACCAGATCTTACAGCAGAGCATCAGGGACCTGTGTCAAAGCTTGGAAGTAATCTAAATTCTTTGGGATCTTGACAGTTATTGACCACAACTGAATTTTGTGGATTTGCATACCAAGTTCATCCACAAGATAATCTAGTCTAGGAACTTATTTCATATGGAAGAATCTCTGAAGAGCTGGTATAATTTCCTGAGAACTCCATAAATCTTAAATCATTCCTTGGCCATACTCACACAAAAATTATTGTAATCACTAAGCACTGATTTTTAGCTCTTCTGCCGCTTAATCCAGGACTGAATCCATTATAAATACATTATAAATTACTCAATATTACTGTATCACAGTGTGACTCATGCTTTACAGGAAAAAGGATAGAAGTGACAAGGAGAACAGGCTTCTTCTCCAAAAGGATTAGATCAGATAAGGACGAAATTCTTTGCTGCTAGAGAAATCTTTTCTAAGCAATCTGAGTTTGTGATAGGTTACACACAAGGAATCAAAGGAAATGCTGAAAAGATAGGTGCTGACATCATGGGGGCTTCCTAATAATGTTGGATGCCTTAATTTTTTTTCTTAGCTTCAGTTTTATGACTGACCATAACACTTCCTATGAGTGATAGCAGGAAAGAACCATAAAGCAGACAGCATAACATACGACTGTTTCAAAAGACCAGTAGATAACCACATGAGGAGGGAAGAAAGCTACAGTCTGGGGAGAAATTGGTCTAGAGCTCTGAGATAAGGGACTTGTTAAACAGTTTTGTGGCAGTTACGTACACCCAAAATTGGGTGTAGGTACTATGGAAGTAAGAATGGTAACAACCTCATATTTCTATAGCACGTTCCTTCTGGATGGATCATTATTTATATAACACTCAGATGTGGGCTAGATGTCCCCTATAGGAATTTACAATCTTATTTTATTCATGATATTCAGTTACTGTGGTGAAAAGGGCCATTTATATCCACTGACAAATAGTCAGAGTAGCAAACAAGGGGGAACTGCAGTGCCAGAAAAAGAAGCCCAGAATATGCATCCTAGGGCATTTATTTACTGAGAAGTTTGGGATCACTTTCTCCAGCTGTGATGATCCATTCCTTTCGGATTACAGAGCCCATGTTACACCCACCTACTACAATATAACCTCTCATCCACGTTCTTCTCCTTCATATTCATTCTTCGTATCTATACCAAGTCTGATCCACAGCAGGGCAGGACCCCAGTTAGCTCTACACCACCTCACAGGGTATCAGCAATGTTGGTCCACAGAGCAATTCATCCCATCCAACCTGGAGAACAAGACGCTCTAGCAGAGGTGGACGAGCAGGTGGGCCCATGCTTCTGATAGGGCACTCTCACTCTATTAGTCTATCACAGCCAACTAAATCTCATCAAGAAGAACACAAAGGCAGTGAGAGAGGGCTGCCACAAGCCATGTCTGGCAAGTTCTGCCCCTTCCTGCCTGGGGCCACCCTGGATGAGCCTGAGCCTCCCGGGAAACCTTTTGTGGGAAGACCATATAGAGAGCAGGGCAAAAAATCTTCTTCTCCCCAACTGTTTGTGGATTGCGTAGGAAAGGGAAAAAAGTAATATTGCACTTAACATGCAAAATTGTTCTTCACACACACTTGACCTTCTGTTTTATGTTCCATTACCCACAGCATCAAGACCAAAGCCACCTATAGACGAGCGTAAGTAATGTGTTTTCTGCTCTCCCTCCTCTGAAGGGTTTACTCTGAAGGTTAGCATCACAAGATAAGCATGTTAGAAAGAGCTGCTCCTAATCACATGCCTACAAAGGAAACTTAGGGCAAGTAGAGAAAACACACAGAATTAGAATGGCTCAGAGAGGGATTGGGCAAAATACTCCCCTACACCCAGAGGGCTTCAAAGATAACAGGAAAAGTATTGAGAGAGACTCTTCTGGCAACAGGAGTAGCACTGATTCACTATTCATTCTGCATTTATTTGATCTGACAATGGCATGCAAGAATCCATCCATCCATCAACTCTTTTTCATCATCATCAGTCCATCCTCATAATGGGATAGTGGTATTTGCAAGGCTGATCTACTGTAATGATTTCTGGTTAACGAATCAGACTTAGCATTAATTACTCCCTGTTATCCTCACAGAATGCCACTACAAAGATGTTTCATTATCCTTTCTGTCAAGCTGCCATCCTATTCCCTTTAACTCTTAGTTCTTCCATAGTCTGGCTACGTAAATGACCAGACAGGCCCCTTTGTAGCTAATATTACATTGTTAATGCGCACATATAATGAGCTACTTGCTGGCACTGTATTACCAGAGAACAAGGGACTTTACTTATTTCTTCACAGTCCACCAAGAAAAAAAAGAAATTGCAGTCGCTACTCAAAATTGCGGCAGCAGATGAAAAAATACTAATAAAAATCCATAATTTCAACCTTGCAAGTCTTTTTTCCCTGATGTTTTAGTGTTGTTCTTTACATAATCCTGAATTATGTACCTATCATCAGTAGATATCAGAAGAAAGCTTTTGAAATTGTTCTTCTAGAATGAAGGGCGGAGGTTTCCTAATCAAAATAACTGCCCAAAGACAAAGGAGTGCAAAGGGAACAAATCCCGTTAGCCATAGTGAGCTCCATAAACAAAGTGCTAGGCTGAGCCAAACACTGGTATCAGTTTTCTTTGTGTAATGAAAGAGAATTCTGAGGTTAGTCCTTTCTGCTTCACTGTGAGTGACATATCTTCTGACCTCATGGATGCTGATCATTGTTTCCATTAAGCAAGACTGACAGAAGCAGTATTTCTTTGAACCACAACCTGTTGTTGAGTACAAAATTATTGCAGCACCAATTCACGTTACAACAGCCTTTTCATATCACGTGTTCATCTGCTTGGACCTGCCAGAAATCTTCTCACACAACAATAGGGAAACCTGTGAGTCTGTCCTACCATCACAGCAGGGCTCTCCAGAGAAGGGGCAGCCCCATGTGGAATTCCTGGTTCAACATGAAGGCCAGACAAGACACATATCATACTACAGTTCTTTAAATAAGAAAAATAAATAAATAAATAAAAACCACTATGAAGCACCACAAATGTGAGATTAGCAAGGTAGGAAGCCCTTACCTCCCTCTTGATCTCCCCAAGGTTTAAACTGAGCAAAGCCAAGAAACCACATCCTTCTTGCAGAACAGAAGAGAAAACCTTAATGTCCAGGTCTTCTATGGCATGTTTTTGTTTGGAGGATCTGGCAACCTGTGAAAATGGTGGTAGAGCCCATGCTGCTCAAGCAAGACCTGAGCTCAGAGGCATCATGTACAGCCCTGCCCAGGGTCTTCTCAAAAGAAACCTCCTTTCTACTCTGTATTTTACTTTAACTTAAACTTGTTATTCACATACATCAGTGAGCTTTTCACCTCTTCTATTTCCTATCCTCTTCCAAGCTCTGCTAGCACACACTACACTGATTTTGCTAGGCACAGCCTGGGCTCTGTCTCCCGAGAGCTGCTGATGCCCTGCCACAGTAAATCAATTTAACTGATGCAGTTAATCTCACAGAACTGAGATAAGACAGACCAGCTGATCGTCGCCCGACATGTTACACAGTTAGGGAGCATTAAATAGCAATGCAAAGAAATGGGAAATTAGGAAAAAGCGAAAGCCTGCTGCTGAAATTACAAACATGTGGAATCACGTGGAAGAAAAGATGATTAAGGGAGACAGAGGGCAGATGAAAAATTATGGGGAGCTTGGTATCCCCACCTCTTGAGTCTGACCCATCACTGCAGGAGCTGCCCTGAGGCTACCCATTGCTCTCCCTCTTCTTGGTTTCAGCCTTGCTGCATCAGGCAGCTGCTTCAGGAGGGAGCGTCCTGGAGCGCTTTGCTTTCCCTTGTGTGGGAATCCTCAACACCTCCAAATCAGACCCAACCTGGGCTGCAGAGCGCACTCACGCCTGGGGAGCCCCAAAGAAAACAAATACCCAAGGCCTTTTGCAAAGAATATTAGGAGTGAACATGGTTTTCAAATGCTGGGCAGGAAGAACCGAGTCAGCCCAAGGAAGCGGTTGAACTTTGTCACCTCAAACTGCTCTTGGCTGCGTGGAGCTGCTGAACGAGTCCTCTCCCAAAGGTAGCCAAGTAACTAGTAAAACACCTTCCTCAGGATTTCTGTGCATGCATTTGCTTCCAATTTGGTTTAAATTAGCTCGAGTTACCTGCCATTTCTGGAATATTACAGAAGTTCAGCAGAGATCATGGTCAGGGCTCTGCTCCTCTGTCCCAGGCAGCA